>PVJH01006351.1:80395-102784 GCA_004026705.1 Nesogale talazaci | reverse complement strand
AGTTCACTATGGATCCAAACCCCACAGGCCTTCCCTGCCCTCCACGAATACCCTTGGGGTGGGCCGGTGGGGCCTAAAGCATCTTTTGTGATGGTCACACCTTATCCCAGGGACCCCGCACCTGATTATGCCAGTCTGGCAGCAGGAGTCCCTCTTCCACCCACCCACTTTGTCAGAGCGATGCTGATCCCCCTAGAGCAAGCCCCCAAGCTGGCCCCGCCCCTCGCTGCCTGCAGTGCCCAGCAGGTTTTTCATTTAATAAGTACCTTTGGAGACACCATTTCATAAAAGTTAATCCACTCTGTGCTGAGCCAGTTGGGGCGGATCGCTCCGAGTCTCCCCTAAAGGCACAGCTCAAAGGCACGTCTCTGCAGAGCCATCTGGCTGCAAGAGGGCTGTCCGGTTGCAGATGAAGTGCAGCCTTCGGGATTCCACATCTGCATGTCCTGAGCCTGCCCCAGGCAGAGCTTTCCGAGGCACCTCCACAGAGCCAGGAGCCCCAGCAGGGCTGGCTACCTCTCCACCGCCACTGTGGGCCAAACACGCTCCTTTTCATACCTAGGTGGCTGGGGGAGACGCCCGGACACCACCTCAGGAAAACCTATCAAGGCGGTCTCAGTGACTGTAGCAGAAAAAGGCAGGGATAGACACACTGCTCTGTGTGCAACGCCCACTAAGGGGCCTGTGGGACAGAGCCCAGGGAACTCACATGAAGGTGGGAGATTGAATGAGCAGGGTTATCTACCCTACGTGCCTATGGATGGGGCAGCATCTTCTGTCTCCCTCATGGTCTCGAGCCTGGCAGCTTTTCTGATTGAAGTTTCTTGCTAGCCTAGTTTCTCTCTCTCTCTCTCTCTCTCTCTCTCTCTCTCTCTCTCTCTCTCTCTCTCTCTCTCTCTCTCTCTCTCTCTCTCTCTCTCTCTCTCTCGGCAGCCAGTCTGCCTATGGACCAGTGACAGCACACTAGCAGAGACTGACAGGAGGAGAGAGAAGGGAGTGGGTCCCCTGAGCAGTCCTTGAGGTCAGAAAGAACAGAGAGCAGTCTGCCCCATCCAGCGGGGTCCCAGAAGAGTCGAGTGGGCAGGAAGGAGCGGGCTAACTGTTCTGGTGGGCTCTGCTGTGTGCCAGGCACTGTGCTAACCCATCTGTACTCATGATGTCATCTAATCCTTATGGCAAGGCTAGAAAGCTGACACTGTTATTATTTCCACTGTGCAGATGAAGGTTCTGAAGGTCAGAACGATTTTGCAATGTTCCCCAAACTCACATTCATCATTGGTTGAGCCTAGAGTTTAACGGAATCCCTCTAATTTCAGTACTTCTTCATCACTGCAGTGCACAATCCCTGTGTTTACTGAGTGCCTACAATTGTGTACCAGGCATCTTAATTAGAGGGGTGTGTTGTGCGTGTGTGTGTGTGTGTGTGTGTGTGTAGGAGCCTTGGCGGCACAGGCACAGGGTTGGCAATTCAGGAGAAAATGTGCATCTGTCTGCTCCCCTACAGATGCATAGGCTTGGACCCCTGTGGCGTAGTTCTCCTCTGCCCTACAGGTTCATTGTGAGTCAGAATGGACAACAGTGGGTTTGTGAATTTGTTGTTTGGGGGGAGGCTTCACACAGTGACATGCTAGCAAAAGGCTGGCCCTTCAGATCAGCCCCGAGGCCTCCAAGGAGAAAGGCCAGGTGGTTTACAATGGAAGGTCCCTCCTGGAGAAGACCAGGGAGCAGTTTCTCCCTGTACACATCGGCGCGGACTCAAGGGCAACTGACAACGGGGTGCCAAGTGTTTTTCAATTCCATGACTCCATCTACTTCTTACAACAATGAAGCGTGTGTCATCTCCATTTCTGAGGCATGGAACCAAGGACTCGGGAAGATTGCCTTGACTTTTCAAAGTTTTACAGCCAGCAAGGGGGTGAGCTGAGGTTGGAACCAAGCCTGAGTGGCTCCTTCTCATTGATGTGTCCCAGGCAGCCACAGCCCTTCCTTCTCTAGCCTGGGTGGACAGGCTGGGGCTGGCGGTAAAGCCGAACACCGCTGGTACTCGATCTGACCAATTCCCCAGCACCTGCCTCCTCACATCACACCGAAGGTGGCCTTTCACCTCCACAGCCTCGACAGGAGACTATTCAGTTTCCCAACAAACATCTGTGGGAGTTACATTAGCGCATGCCAACTTGAGGATATGAAGCGTGAAGGGGTGGAGTCTAGTCTGTCATGGGCATGATCTTCTCACAAGGATTCTGGGTACTTCCCCTTTCATGATTCTGCCATCAGAAGAGGCATAACTCTCTCTCTCTCTCTCTCTCTCTCTCTCTCTCTCTCTCTCTCTCCTTCGTTTTCCTGCTGCTACTGAGACACCCAGAGAGCTGGAGGAGCCACATAGAGACCCACATAACTACGATGATGCGTCCACTGATACCAGATCCACAAGATTTTTCACCCATCGACCTGTGAGCTTCCTGCACTTGGCATCATTGCATGTGTTGTGTATGTCTAAAGAGAAATTTATGGACTAGAATGGGACTTAGGGGCCAATATCGGACTTAGGGACTTGTCTTGATCTGGACTGGGCTGCAATGGTTTCTTAATCAAAGAGTCATCACTCTTTGATATAAAGCTCTTTCTGATACATATACAAGTCTCTTTGGCTTTGTTTCTCTAGTCAGTCTGGAAGTACACAGCATCCCGGGGCTCAGAGAGGCGGGGGCACTCAGGCGACACCAGGCAGGGCTGAGCTTCGAAGAAATGGCCTCTCACCAGGGGCTCCACTGACTTCATCTTCCTATACCACTCAATTAAAAAATTCCTTCCTAATTATAGCCCTAGTCTAGGAACAGTTCATTCTAATGACATAGCCCTGTTCAAAACCTACTCCCACAAAGTGATTACTGGAGATAAAGGTGTGGGAATGTCAGTGTGGTGAAGAAAGAAGATGGTCCCTGGCTATCAGAAAGAAGAGCATCTGGGGCCTTCCAGGCTGTCTTATATCAATTAACTATTTAAATGAGGCAGCAGCTATGTTCCCATGAAAGAAGTATGTGTGATTCACAAATTGTAAATAATAAAATTTAAACCCAGAAGAGGGAATGGTCGTGGAGCTTAAATTCTGAACACCCAGTTAACAGAGCAGCAGAGGACCATGAAAGTCCCACACAGGTGCAGGGTTCCCCTTAAGGATTAAACTTCAGATGGAGCCCCTCTGAGGACAGACCCGAGGACCGGGCAGAGGACACCGTGGGGCTGATGGCTGCAGTTGTAGGTAGGTCCAAATGCGACATCTTGTCACCGATTTTCCTCTTGACTCAATGTATAATTGCTCCAGTTTTGAAGGTCTCCTGACTTGCTATTGAATGAGGGTTCTCTGGGTCTCCCAGGGTCATGGTGGTGAGGCCGTTTGTTTGTGTTCTGTCTTGATTTCGTATGAGTCCCTGAAACTCAGATGAGGGAAGCCTGTCAAGACAACAAGGGGGCCACTAGGTTCACAGGGGCATGCCCGGCGAGGCTGGAAGAAACGGGGAGCTAACAACAGAAAATACACGGGAAAGACACGCCCTGGACTTGCCGGTGGGGAGGTTTGCACACCTGTTCCGAATACGATTGCACGTGAATACGATTTCTCTGTGAAATTGCTAAAAATAAACACTCTTAAAAAATGCCTTCGGATAAGCTGGGAAAGAGGCACCAAAGGAAGTGTCAGGGACTCATTATAAATAGGACTCCTAAACGTTTTTTCCCTAAAACTGAAGTATGGTGTGGTCCAGCCACCTTTCCCCATCTTGAATTTCAGGCCAGAGCCTCCCCCAGGTCTGCCTCAGACTTCCCAGGAAACAGCCCAGCCCTTTCAAGTCTGTGAGATTCCAGCCTGGACCTGACCTCACACCCAGCCCGGCCCTCTCCCTCTCCCTGTCGCCAGGCAGCCAGGGCCTTGTTTTTCCTCCCACGATGATGGATACAACCTGTCAGGAAAGCAGGGAATATTTTTAGCTCCTAACTGATTTTTATCTAAATTTAACTCTGGGCCCCAGCACCAGTGGAGTTACACGCAGAGTGCAGCCAATGTTTTCATGAGGACACATCATGACAGAGCCTTGGTATTGCTCAGACACCCGGGCTCTGATGGAAGCTAAAGTCGGGCAAACGGCTCTTCGGGATTGGGAGCATGGGCCCGTGGCACTGGCGTCCACAGATTTCTGAGCAGGGGAAACTTTGGGCATTCAGTGACACCCTCTCTTTGTAGGGAAGGAAACTGAGGCCCAGGGAGATGGTGTGAAAGCCCCAGAGCTGGTCTGGCTTGGCCGCACCAGGCCATGCTGTTTCTAAGGAACGGCGTACACTCACCAGTTTTGAAACTGTGCTGGGCGCCAGTGATCAGCTTACACTAGAGATTTATGGATACGGTATTGCTGGTATAAATCATACAGGGGGCTCCAAAGAAAGGAAAATGGAATGGACAGAGGATGGGGACTTTCCCACACAGTTTGGAAGCATCTCACATGACGAAACCCTCTTTATCATGGAGAGTTTGAACCCTGATCTGTAATAGGCAGCTACAGTGCTCTCTGACCCAACTGTTCTCTCTGGCTAGAATATCCGCTCCTTGAGAGCAGGGCACTGTCAATTCAGCTTGTTGTGCCTTCTCCAGTGCCTGGAGTAGTACCTGGCACACTGTGGGCATGCAATACCTGGAACTGTCGCAAAGGGCACATGAGTGACTACCAGGACAGCACCATCAGGCCTGAAGCGCCCCTTCCTGTGTTAAAGTGAAGCTCAGGGTGGAAGAAAGAAGTTGCATGTGAAATAGAGTTCTCCCCAGTGTGTTCCTTCACCAATCTTGAAAATTCACCATTGAGTTCTTTAAAATAAAAGAAATCTATTTTATTTTTGTCGTCAAAAATACCCAGGGCAGGACATACCCTAATGTAAAGCTTTCTATGCATGGAGCAGTGACATGAGCCGCGGCCCTCACCCACCTGCTCTGAGCTCACTGTCCCCCGAGTGTCCACGCAGTTGTGGCCCATTGGAACATGTCTAAATATTTCTTTTTTTAAAGTTTTTATTGATATAAAATTATATGTTTCTTTAAGCGGGGTCCAATGCGCACTGCAGCTTACATTGGTCTTGAGTCAAATGAGACAGAAGTGTGTCTTTGTTGTTGTTCTGGCCTTTGCATGATTTCACAAGAGAAGGCAGGCAAAGATCCCCAAGACCCCACCGTCACGCACGGAAGGGGCTGCCTCCTCACCCTGAAGATGTAACTAAAACGGAAAAGTGATGGACAGAAGAGAAATCAGCACAAAAGTGCAGAGACCCGGCTGCTGGTCACCGAGGGTCACAGACTCCCCACTGACTTCTCAAGAGGCCTCTCCCCTCCGCTTAGGCTCTGGGGGTCATTTGGCATCAGCTCGTCGAGGGAGACCCACAGCCAGTCAGCCATGTGGAAGGCAGGGTCCATTCCCTGTGTGCTGCCGTTTCTCCCTCCAGTCTCTGGACAGGAAAAGGCACCTGTCCTGGCGGCATCGATTTACTTTGCTTCACAGACAGAACTGAATTGGCTGAGATGTTCTGAGGCACAAATGGTATTGGGAGACCCAGGCCCTGCCTTGTTAATATCTATTTTCATGAGAGGCTCACTCAATTTTTATAATTGAAAAAAAAAAAAAAACACTGCCATGGAGTCCGTGCTGACTCAGAGTGACCCTTGTGGGTTTCTGAGACTGCAGCCATTTGCAGAAGTGAAAGTCTTTCTCCCTCAGAGCGACTGTGGTCTCAAACTCAACCATGAGGGTCGCAGTCCAATGTGTAATCAATCAATCACTATAGCACCAGGGCTCCTGTACACCAGGGCTCCTGGAAAGTTGTATTTATGTATTCTGTAAGCACATGTTAAGGGTAAGGGAGACTTGAAAAAAAAATCGGGATTAAAAGCAAAAAATGGAATTGAAATCCAAATGCTGCTTTTTTTTTTTTATAGAATTCCCATTAAATGCCTCACACTATGCTAAAAAGAATGTTTTGAGGGTGAACAGAATCAATGGAACGGGGATAAAAGAAAGAAGAGTTTAGAATAAATGTAAAAGAATTCTTAACTGTATACTTTTAACTTGCTATAGAAATACGATGAACACCATGAAACTCTGGTTTATAAAATATGGTAAACAAATGAAGGCACTAGTGAGTTGGTTTTATCAACAGTGTGTCTTATAAAGCCCCAGAAAAAGAGGTTCTAGGTGGGTCAGGCCAGTCAAGAAAGGCTTCCTGAGGAAGGTGACAGGAAGCTGGTGGGAAAAGACAATGGTTTAGATGGAAAGGAACTATTTAAAACCATGTGGGTGGCAGTACAGGCTAAGCTCTGCAAAGTCACACTATTTCCCCAGGGTGGGAAGAGGCAGTTATAACAAACAACCCTACGACCCACACTGCCACTGAGTCAATAGCCACTCACAATGGTCCCGCAAGACAGAGTAGGGAAATCAGAGACTGCAACTCGTTTCTGAAGCACACTGCCACATCTCTCTCCCACAGAGCAGCTGGGAAGCTCAAACTGCCAACCCTGGAGTTAGCTCCAGATCCCTCCTCCTCTGAGCATTAGGGATTCTTACAAAAAGAAGGGTATGAAGTAAAGAGAGTGGTCTATTGGAGTGTTTAAACTGCTTATTGGTATCCCTTGCATGAACAACAATCTCAGAAAACTCAAGGAATAGTTTTACTTCTCCCTACAGGGAATTATCTTTACTGCAGTGAGCTTGGATCCTGCACCACCACCACCCCCAACAAAACTAACCCTACCACCTGTCCAACACATATCATCTTACCTCTAATCCTCACTAGGAGCAGGTCCTGTGTCCACTTCCTAGGTGGACAATCAAGCCTTACAGAGACTCAAGGAACAGTTGATGAGAAGCAGAATCAAAATGCTGCTCTGGGTTCTTCACCTTCCACACCTCTGCTCTTTCTACTCTGTCTCATGGCTGAATCAGTTTCACGTGATACAAAAATAACTGAATGCTCTCTTTCTCTAGATCTGCAACGAAACCAGAAGATAGCACCTGACTTACAGGAACCTTACCTTTCCGGTAGATGGCTTTGCTTTGCCATTACCTTTCTGGAAGTCATCGTTGTCATCCTCATCCACATCCTCATCCTCTGTATTGATTGAATTGCAGGCCTCTAAATTATGAGTTGAGTTCCTCCTGGCTACTGAATTTATGAAAGTTTTCTTTTGTTATGTTAATGAGACATGTACAGGTTAGGTCCTAAACAATCACTTTTGAGTTGAAAAAGATCAAAATGAACATACACCAAAAAGATATACATACAGGAAGAAGACAGACACCAAAGGGGCACAAGGAACACTAAAGGATGCTCAAACTTGTAGCCTACACCTGTTCTTTAAAGTCACTCATTCCTCATTGTGTTTTTCTTAGAGCTGCACTAGAGAACTAAAACAATCATCATTATCACTGCTGCTACCACCACCACCATCACCACCTCAGCACTATTGTCACCACCGCTACCACTGCCACCATCATCACCATCACCGTTAACGCCACCAAAATTATCACCACCACCTCTACCACTGCCATCAACATCACTACCACTATCACTTTCACCACAGTCACAACACCATCATCCCCACTATCATCACATTTGTCATCACGGTCATCACACCATCACACCATCACCACGATCCTAAACACCTCTACCACTGTCATCTCCACAACCATCACCATCACTGACATCACTATCATCAACACTTCTAACACTGTTGCCACCCCTCCTACCATCATCTTCACCATCACCACCACCATCACACCCATCATAGCCACTGCTACCAGCAGCACACTTACTGAGTGTGCACTCTCTACCAAGCACTTGACATGGCCTTACTAATGGAATCCTCACAACCACCCTGTAAGGTATATACCATTTATTATCTTCACTTTGTAGATGAGGAAACCAAGACTTAAGAATCCACTTGCTCCAGGTCACATAAATGGCTGAGCCTGCATTCAAACGGTGTCTCTCTCTCCCACGCCATCCGCTTCATGCTATACCCAACTGACTGAATTCTACCCCTGGCAGCTTTGCAGAGCAGTTACATGAAATTATTAAGCAGATGTTCTTGCTCTACTAGAATAGAATTCAGCATTTATTACAAAGGCGGAAATTGTTAGAGGTTTTGCCATAATGTATTTTACATGCAGATCATTAGAATTACTCATGGGTGAGAGTTGGGGAGAAAAGTTCCCAGAAAAAAATTTTTTTTTCTTTCTGGTTTTGATGTCATCATAAATCTGCAGCATTCCTAAGGCAAACCATCCAGAGCTGCTAGAGATTAGGTTTGGTTGGTTGGGTTGTTTAATGAATGTCAGAGGCAGAAACTAGTTGAACTCACAGGTGCCATTTCCTCTGGCTGCCTGCTCTCTGACTTGGGCTTGATATTTCAACAGTTGAGTCCCAACCACAAAAAGTCTTGGGAAAAAATCCCGGTGAGGTCAATATTGTCATCCCTTTTTACAGGTGTAGAAATTGAGGTTGGCAGCATTCAAGGATCAAGAAATCTCATGCCCTGACTCAAATTCTTAGGAGGGCAGGGGCCTGGGATCTAACCCAACTTTGAAGCCCTTTGGGTGTTCTGTGGACCTTTCAGAGTACCCATGTCCCCTGCATCCTTGAAGCTGTCACTCGTCTCCTTCCTTCTAATGAGGTGCGAGTTCTGCACATAGACAAAACCAGTGCCTCAGTCATCTCTCCATCACCAGTCAACATGGGCAATGCTGAATGAAGGGAGGAAGTGAATGCTGGCAGTCTTGGAATCAAAGACAAAGTAGAAGCTGGAAATGAAGGTGCGTGGTAAGATCTGATACTGAATAGATCAGGGAAACACTTGTGTACTTGTATGAGGTGTTTGTGGCAACATAGTCAATCAGAGGCAAAACCTTGAGACAGCTACATTTTTTTTTGGTAACAGGAGATGGTTATATAAATTGATACATCCACTCAATGAAACACAAGGATGTTGCTACAGCACATGCATTCTCAAAATTTCAAAACCCAACCCAACCACCATCATCAAATCCATTCAGACTCATAGCTGCGCTACCTAGGTTTTCCGTGGCTGTACATTATTATGGGAGCAGATGGTCTCATTTTTCTCCCTGGGAGCAGTTGGTGGGCTTGAATCACTGACATTGCAGTTAGCAGTATGTGTTAGTCCAGGCAAACTAGAGAAACAAATTTCATAGACACGCATATGTATGTTAACAGTATAGTTTATAAACAAGAAGAATAGGACATTAAGAAAGCATCCCAGCCTAGTCCAGTCAAAGTCATAAGTCCGATATTAATCCATATGCCCAATATCAGCCTATGAAGTCTCCTTTCGACTCACAAAGTCACAGACCAGTGGGTGCACAGTCCCAGTGCCAGCAGGGGTCGCCCCAGGGCTCCTAGCTTCCAGGGCTCAGGGTCCATCAACAGCATCCAGTGGTGGTAGAAGCAACTCAGCACTGGCCGAGTCTCCACGCTGTTTCTCCAGCTGCAGAAGTCTGGTCCCATCAAGGCAAGTCTGTGTGACTTCTCCTCCGACCTGTCCAGCTCCTCGGACACTGCCATCTTATCTTGTCCATAGTTCATTGTCTCTAAGACTAACTCCCAACACCTGGGGAGATAGCTTCTCATCTCCATGAGGGAATTATCACGAGATTCCCCAGAAGTCTCAGAAGAAAACCATGCCCACACGGAGGCCTCATTGGCTACTCAATGGCTATTTCCAGATTAATAAGCTAGACTTCACCCCTACAGCTCAATCATGAAATTAACAGAAGCACATGACCGCCACACAGTCTAACACTGACCTGACAGCACCACCAGGGTTCCTTACACATTCTCAAAGAGGGTGAAAGTTCTTGGGAGGTTACAAACAACACCCAACATCCAACACTTTGATAATACAGTTATTTGTGAACTTATAAAAGGCAGTGGTTGAAAGACTCCACTGCTAACAGAATGGTTGGCAGTTTGAGCCCACTGGCAGCTCTGCAGGAAAAAGCTGTGGCTGTGTGCTTCTATGAAGACTGCAACCCTGGGCACCCTATGGGGGGTTTCTACTCCATGTCTTACAAGACACGTGGAAGCAGGAAACCAATGGCAATCGGTTAAAGGACCAGATATAGATACACTGTAACTACAGTGTTGACATCTCATGGCAGCATCAAAAAGCTCCTTCACCCAAACAGAACTCCATGAGTCCTTTCTGACCCATAGTTGTCTCCATGTCGACTTTCTGAGACCATAACTCTTTATAGGACAACTTTGCACTTAGCAGTCCAATGCATACCCAACAGCACGCTGTGCGCTCCTTGAAAGATTCATCAGGGCAGACGATAAAGAAAAGAAGGTGGAGAATGTTGCAAGTGTAAAATCATTAATGATGATAAATATCAAAGATACAGAGCTACCTTAGAAAGACAGGTTTTGTACACACACATTTATACAGAGTGATTTATATCAACAGGAACAACACACCCTGGAATTTTTAGTATATTACTTAGAGTTATGAGGTTGTAGAATACTTGTATTTCCTTCTCCTTAATCTGTATTTTCTAAATTTTCTATAATAGGTATATCCCGTAGGTGAAAAATGACTCTGTGTGCTTCCTTTTCTCTCTCCACTTCCCTCTCTTTTCTCCCCACTCCACTAAGCAACCTCTGTCCCTCAACCATCAAGTCCATTACTTTGCTCATGAAAACTATTTTAAAAATTTTTTCCTTTTGTAACAGTGGTCTTATACAATATGTATTTTTCTGTGATTGACTAACTTCATTCATCATTGTATCTTCCAAATATATCTGTGTCACACAACGTTTGGCAGTTTCATCAACCTTCTGTAGCAGTGTGTAGTGCCCTACTGTCTGTCCATCTCAAGGCTTATTTACCCATCCTTCCATCCATGGACATTTAGCTTGTTCCCCTTTCCTTGGGACTGAGTGGTGCTGCATTGTACATGGGAGTGCATACATCTGCTTGTGCTTTGTTTCTCAGTTCTTTTGAGTGGATCCAGATAGGCTAGATTATCTGGTCTTGTGGTGACCTGTCCCCATATGTATGAAGATGTGCTATACTTGCATGTGCTTTTAGGAGTGTCAGTCTCTTGTGCTGATCTTGTGTTAGCATCAAGGGTATAGCAGAGTTGGGGAGCAGCCCTTGGTTTTTGATATTGCACCCTTTTCTCTCTTCTTAATAGCCAGTTTTCTCCTGCCACCTCAGGACAGTCATGCAACTTACTATAGACACCTGCTATGACACCCAAAGTCCACCACCCATCCCAGCCTGATGCTCTGCAGCCAGTTTTCAGGGGACCAGAAAGAGCTGAATGGACTTTTCTAACAGGCCCACTTCCCATCCTGCTTCTGCTGTGTTCTTCCTTCCTCACTGGCTGTCTGGGTAACACAACATTCTTTCACCTGGGTCCCTGGGACTTGGCTGATGGTCTTTCTAAGCTACCACTATTTGTCAATGCCTTATGCTTCCTGTTCCTGCAGGGCTGGTGACAACAGCCATGGGATGTCCTTTTCCTCTTCATGATCTTTAATCCTTCCTTATAGTATTCAGCCTCCAAAGCATGTACCTCCCATCCATCCACCCCCATGGCCAGCTCCTTCCTTGTTCACACTCTTGTGTAGTCTCAGGGAGAATGGCTAAGGTAGCGATGTAAGACTTCTGAGAATAGGACCAAACAAGGCAGTACAGCTTCCATGTGGCCCCTTGGACTGCTTTCTTTGAGAAAGTCAGTTAGCGACCATATCAGGAGGATGCTCAGGGAGAGCATCTGTGGAGAGGTCCATATGGAGAGGAGTTTAGGCCTGCTGCCAATCGTCAATGTCAACAACCAAGTGAGTGAGCCACTCTGGAGATGCGTCTCCCAACTCCAGTCAAGTGTCCGGAAGAATGCAGCCTTGGCCAACATCTGACCACAGCCACCAAAGAGAGCTGGAGCCAAAGGCACTCAGGGAAGTCCCTGCTGCATTTCTGACCCACAGAAACTTTGTAAAGTAGTTAATACACATTTATCTGGGGTACTTTGTTTGGAACTCAGCAGTAGACAAAGAGTCATTGTAATATCCAATACGAAGTGAAACAAGGAGACCTTTGGGCACATCGTTTAAGCACTCAGCTGGCTGCTAATTGAAAGGTTAGAGCACTCCATGCATGAAAGTCAAGATAGATAACCCTTTTAAAACTGTAACGGGGGGTAATGATTTCCTAAGGGGATGGGAAGAGGTTGAGGAAGGGAGAAGGGGGAACTGGTAACAGTGATGACTATATAACTCCACTGGAGGGGAACACATAACAGAATTTCAGGTAAACAGATACAAGGGATGGTGGAAATTTCAGTTAACAACAACAATACTAACACACAGCAATAAGAGTTCTTGGAGAATCCGGTGAGAGAAGGAAGGGAGAAAGGAGAGCTGACATCAAAGAGTTCAAGAAGAAAGAAAATGTATGAAATTGATAGTGGTAGTGTTTGTAAAACCCTACTTGATTTAATTGAAATATGGATTGCTACAATGTCTGTTTAGAGCGCCCAATAAAATTATTAATTTTAAGAAAATAAATATAAAGAAAGGCTAGCTGTTCGAATGCTTCCAGCAGTTCCACGGGAGAAAGACTTTTGATCTGCTTCTAGAAGCATGACTGTCCAGAAAATCTTATGGGGCAGCTCTACTCTTAGAGATCACTGTGAGTTGAAATCACTCTTCAATGGCACCTGATAATAACCATATGGAACAGAGAGGATGGCAAAGTTAGCATTGAAGGAAGCCACAGAGAAACCAACCAGTGAATTAAAAGGGTGTGTTCTTTAGATGAAAATGTTTCCTCTTTACTGGGAGGGAGCCCAGTGATGAAGTGTGGTTACAAGTTGGGCTGGGATGCAAATAGGTCAATAGTTCAAAACCACAGCAGCTCCAATGGAGAAGGACTGGGCTTTCTGCTTCTGTAAGCAGTTACAGTCTCTGAAACAGAGGGTCACTATGAGATGGCCATTGACTCCAGGGCAGCAAGTTTGGCCTTTGGTTCAGTGGTTCTGGTATCCAACCATCCTCCAGGGAAGGTGAATCCATCCAAGTAACCCAGCGACAAGCTCATTTTTCCAAGTGACTTAGGTCTGAATCAGACAGACCAGGGGGACATTTCTGGAAGTTCCTAAAATGAAATTATTCCATCCAGGTCTAGTTCCACAACGCTACTGGACCAGCAATGGAATTGTAAAACCATTAGGAGGTGCGTTTTATTGATTGATTGATTGATTTAAAACTTTCTTATTCTTATTATGAGTTAGGTGAAGGTTTACAAAACAGATCATAATTTTACATCCATCAATCCATATGCATTTCGATTCAACCCATCCATTGTAATCCTCTCAATATTTCATCCTTTACCCACTTCCCCCCTGTGTTCCTGCTTCCATGCCTCTTCCTTTCCTAACCCTCTCACCTTTGTCATGTGGGAAGTGCTGCCATTTTCATTTTAAATGGCTGAAGAATCTACCTCTGGAGTGAGTTCTGTTCCAGACCTGAAGGGGAGAGGGCCTAGTCCTGGGATTCCCCCAGTTTCTATGAAACAAGGAAGCCTGTCTCTGATAATTTTGAGTTGTGTTTCATATGTTCTCCCCTCTATCCAGGACCTTCTGCTGCGATCCTTTTCAGAGCAATGGGTAGTGGTCATGGGCACCATCTCGGTCTTCTGGTCTCTGAGTTATGGAGACTGGTGTGTTTGCAAGCTGCATTACACTAATTGTTTCCATGTGTCTTTTGATTTTTATCACTGTTCTTTCCTCTGGAGAGTGATGTACCAATAGGTTCACCTTGGATGGCAGCGTATAAGTTTTTAAGACCTCTGTCACTACTCACCAAATTAGGAGGGAGAGCATTGTTTTTTGTGAACTATGTTAGACTGATTGACCTTGGTGCCCTCTGAAATGATGGTCCTAAGCTCCCAGGTCCAACTGCTCCTTCCCTCAAGGCATTTGGTCATGTCTAAGAAGTTTTCATAGCTTTGTCCTCTGTACACTCCAACTAGGTACATTTTTATGTACTCCAAACTTGCTTTCAATTTAATTTGATCTATATTAAATTTTTTTTTTTTGAAAAATCTGTTAACATTGAACTCAGTTCAAAATTTGCCCTTTGGTTCTAATGGCCTTTGATTGTTATTAATATCTACAGTTGTTGACTCTGGCAATTGTTGGCTTTTAGCTGTTTTAGCTGCTTTTCAGGTTTTTAAGAATGTAATTTCTGTGACCTATATTAAATTGACTATAATATTTTAAGATTCTTTTAAATGTTGCTCACATTAGCCCACTTGTTGCTTTAGTAGGTCGTAAGTTGTTTCAGCTGGGTTTTAGTGAAATATTTTAACTTTACAAAATTATCATCTGATGTTACAGCATTTTAAGAATGCGATTATATTTTTCAGTGCTTTCCCAATCATAACTATTTTTCATATTTTAATAACATACTTAATTCCAATCTGTTCTTAAAATATGATTTCAAGATATTTTGTGAGACTATCTGAATTTTATGTTAACTGTATTTTTAGTGCAAATGATCTAATGAAAAGGACACACAAAGAATAAGATGATGTTGGCCCTGGCCCTGCTTCTCTCAGTCAAATAACCGTCACATCACCCCTTCAAACTTCAGTGTTCTCATCTTCAAAATACTGCAATACATTTTCTATCCAACTTCCAAAAGTGACAGGGCAACTGTTAGTATAGTGATTTCAATCTTCAGAAGTTCACCAACTCCCTGGACCACACGCCTTTCTATATATTTATTCAACATCTTTAATTTAAATTTCTTTTCAAATTAAATTTCATTTTACCATGGTAAATGGAAAACCCATATCAGTTTCCATCAATAAAAGGTCGCGGTAAAATAAATGCAAAAGAAAGCAAAGCAATGTTCTTAGATTGTAGCTAAGTATTAGCTAGAATTAGGATGGCTGGCTCAGGCTAAAGAATTATTCAAGGCCTAACAAGCACCCACTTGAAAATGTACCCTGATATATTTTGAATCTTAGTAACACTGGGGACCTACAAGGAGGAGGAAACAATCTGTGATATAAGGGCAATGGACCTTGCTGGAAGATGGGGCTCCTGCAAAGATGGCAAATACATTTGGGAGTGTCTCAGTCTAGACCAACTGACGATCTTTACCACATTACAAATATGAACCCGAACCAACCCACTGCCATTGAGTCCGTTCTGACTCATAGAGACGTCCCCAGAGGACAGGGCAGAACTGCCTGGCGTCCCCGGCAGGCACCCAAGCCTGTTAAGCCTTTACGGGAGCAGGAAGCTTCATCTTTATCTCACAAGATGCCTGGTGGTTTTGAATGGTTGACCTTGTGGTTAGCAGCCCAATGTGCAACTACTATATAACACGGGCATTTTATGATTCTCAGCTTGTGCTTAATGTAAGGTATTATCCAACGAGGTTCTGAAACTGAGGCACTGCGAAATTAAGTGAATTCTTAATTCACACAGTCACTTGCTCCAGTCTCAAGGTCCTCACTATTTCCTGCACCCCGGTCCTCATAATCTACTGTGACTCGGGTTCACACGTGGCTTCTTCGGATTCTTCTCCCATAACATGGGCATTCTTTCTTCTATCCTAAGTCTAAAATTCATGGATCTTATTTCCTAGAAAGTATTGACCCCCAATGTCTTTCACATCCATTGGAAAGTTTCTGATGAGCTGCTGAACTCTTTCTTCTGATTGCTGATGGACTGATACCAGACTTGGGGACAGGTCCTTGGCTCCTCTGGCTTTCATTGATTAAAAGTACTGTAGTAACTCAATATCTTGCCTCATCAATATCGCTGAGATCAAACTCTGAACGGTTCCCAAGAGCTTTGGCCGTTCCCATTATGATACTTAGTCCAGAAGTCTTCATCTTGGACTAGGAACCTTGTGATCAAAAGACACTCGGGGACACCTTCCACTTAAGATTCCATATTTCTAAAGAGCAAAGGAACAAAATGTCCAGGTAGAGGGAACACTGAACCTACTCTTTTCTACAGTACACCTGACTCTCCATGCCTCTTCCACCTCGAGATCCCCATCCTTCATTCTGCCAGCCATCCAAAGATATTCTGTCTTGTCCCATGTCCACTTTGGAGAGTCAAGTGTCTCCCCACCCCACACCCTAATTTAGTTCTTTAGCTCCTTGCTCATGGTTTGCTTTCTAGAAAAGATCTAGGATCTTATCCACATCAGCATCAATGATCCCGGCATATTGCTAGTTGCCACTCAATGAGCTCAAGTTCATGGCAACCCATGAACCCATGGTAACCCATGGCAACCCAAGTTACCTAGTCCTGTGTACCATCATTATGTTCACTGGTATATTTGAGCCCATTATTGGGACTGTTTTGCCAAGCCATCTAATTGAAGGATTCCTTCATTTACACTGACCCTCTATTTTAACAAACATGGTCTTCTTTTATAGCATTTATTGTCCTCTGATGACCTGTCCAGAGTAAGCCCCAAATCCAGCCACCCTCATTTCTAAGGAACACCTCAGTTGTATTTCTTTGAAGACTCCTTAAGACATGGTCCAGTCTTGAGGTGGTCTATGATCTATTTATTCTTCAGCAACACCGTAATTTAAACGCATCAGGTTTTCTCTCTTCCTTTTGCCCTGTTTAGATTTCACATTGCAAAACAAAACAAAACACAGTGTGAGTTAGATACTCCTCAGCCATCAAATCTTTGCTGTTTAAAACCTTTACGGGTTTTTGCAGCACATTTTCCCCCAAAGTGATTTGTCATTTGGTTTCTTAACTGCTGTTTCCATGGACATTGAGTGTTGATCCAAGTAGAGGAAATCATTAACAATCTCATTTTTACTCCTATTATTATAAGATTGTTTACTGGCTCATTTCTGAGTATTTTCATTTTCATTTCAAATCCAGGAGTAATCCATACTGAAGCCTGGCCTTCTTCAATAAGTGCTTCAGGTGGACTTCATTTTTGGCCACTGAAGCTCTTCATCTGCAGCCATTACTGAGTCTTCCTAGGATGTCTCTTCTCACATGCTTTGCTCAGCATACCATGTACAGGTAAGGTTCAGGATAGAACCACCCTGCTGAACCCTGACTCCCTTCTCCACACAGTCCCTGAACGTCACCAGCCAGCCACTGCTGGGCAGCAAGTCCCCTGCTTGTGGCTCTCTAGAGGCTGGTCTCCAATCCTTCCTTCCTTTCTAATAATGACGATGATGTGCATAAAAGCCACTGACACTTAACTGAGCAGGTATATTCTGCTGAGAACCTGATTGGGATGGCGACTATGACATTCTCCATATCTACAGATGAGGAAACAAAAATTTGAAGAGCTTAAATAATTTGTTAAACACCCCAATACCAGGTTGTGACTCCAGTGTGTGAAATCAGATCACTGCCAATCTTCAGCTGCCTTGCAGAGATCGTGACAACAACTTTGCCCTTGGAATCTTAGAGAAAAATGTATTTTCCCAGAAATCATCTTATCAATTTGCAAGAAAGGTTAGATATGTACATAGGAAAAAATATCATTTTTCCTTTTATGACTAGACCTCACCTCAATGGCAAATATATTTAGAGGTTAAGAAGAAAGTGGAGGATTAGTCACTTCCACAACAACTATTGTAGAAACCAATTGCCAAGTTCAAAAATAGTTCCTCAGCAGTTTGTTCAGACTGTTCTTATACAAAACAAACACTTGGGCAATCTAATCTGTCCAAGCATTTAGATCCCACCCAATCTTTTAAAACTTCAGGTTTTGCCAATGCTAGAAGGAACCTTGGAAGGAAGTTCTCATGGCTCATTCTGCAACCCGTGAAAATGTACATTTCAGCTTTGGCAGTGGTTTATTAAGCCCCACTGGTGAGTACAAAGTGCAATTGGCGGGTGGGGGTGGGCATTTGCTAGGCATAGGTTCTCCTAGAACAGGCAAAAGGTAGACCTGGCTTGAGGGTCCCCATTTTTCAGCCCTGACATCAATGATCCTGTTTTCTAGAACTCCACTCAAATGCTCGGAACAAAAAAATATCAGCCAGATTCAGCTGTCTGTTGTAGGCCTTGCATGTCTCAAGCCCAATGCGATGAGCCTCACTGCTCAGAGCCTCAGACTAAAGAACTTTGATCCTAGTTCATCTCTGCCCATTCCTTTCTGTTGGAAGCCTGATCTGTCGCTCATCTCAGTAAGACGAGACCAGTGTTTACCTGCACCTGCCTCAAAAGTCAGAGACAGTCCCCTCAACAACACCATGGGACGTCATGGGCTTCCCTGTTCATTCACTCTTATTTATCTTTCCCTCCTGGCTTCCTCCATTCCTTCTCTTCTTCCTATCAACACTTCCTCTCTTTCCACTTGACATTGAGCTAGCCCTTGTGCTAGGTCGAGGGAAACAGAGAAAGTCAAATCAATGGCCTTGCTCTCATTTTGGAACTGAATGAAGAGGTCCACATATGCATCGGTGGCTCGCAAAGTCCACTTAGTCTTCTTCCTGAGCACATAGCTCTACTCCCTTTCCCAAGAGCTCTTATAACCATATGCAGTCGGATGATTGACATGTGGACAATGGAATGTGGGTAGCGGTGCCTATACGGCACCCTACCTCCAGACTTGGCTGATGAAACATCCCACCAACCCCATAAGGTTTTTCTCTTCTTGGTATACAGTATATATGGTATACAGCAGAGACCCAGTGGTGCCAACGAGGTCCAAAGGGACAGTGGACCCATGACAGGAATACTTAAGCTATATCAGACTGGTGGTGAATCCGCTAGATAACTACTCAGGCATGTCCCAACATTCCCTCCAATGCAGTACACCTAAAACTAAACCCATCTTTTCTAAACAAATCCCTCCATCAATAAACATGCTTTTCCTGCCTCCAACCCAAGTGGAGACAGCAGGTGACCCAGGTGGGACCTCCATCGTCTGCTCTCCATTTTAAAACTTGGAAGTTAACCATCCCTGACTATTTCCCCTGCTCATGGTCTAGCAAGGGCAAATATCTTACTAAGTTTTGCTTCATGATTTCTCTTGCACCAAAACTTTAACCTTGACTTCTAGTTTGAAGGTCATCCCTTCATTCCTGTTCAAGGATAGCAGAATGCACACACATCTATGGCGATTTGTGATTGCTGTTAAGGCTGGCTGGGAGATTCCGCACTCTATCCATGTAGCCAGAAAACCTTTTTGAAACATAATTGGATACAGTTTCATTCCCCAAGTTCCTGTTGTCATCCCCGCTGCCTCCCACTCCACCCCCCAACCCCACGCCCCATCCCTTGAAACTGAAGCATCTACAGCTTCCCTGGGAGGATGGACACAGCCTGGGACAAAGAAGTCATTGCTAAATTTTCCAGTTTAAAATAGCATTTTGGAAGGACTTGGTCTGAAGGTTTGTCTGGAGACCGAGGCTTCCAGTAACAACAATCAGGCTTTGTGAAACAGAAAATAAAACTGTATTTGTGGGTTCCGAGGGGGACTGACCGCAGAGTGGAGACGCTCAGAGGATATGAGGTCAGAGCAGAGGAGGTCGTGCTTCATTTCCTACTTGGAACCCTGGGAGGAGGCCACCTCACAGGGTGTCCTGTGTCAACAAGAAGTGGTCGCCGGGGAGCTGAAAAAGCAGTGTGGCATGGAAGAAAGAAGAGAGCTTTGGCGATACCACCCTGCTGCCGCCAAGACAAGGGTGAACCAGTTGTCCAAGCATGGCTCGGCTGGGCAGTGCAAGTTAGAGATCTCGGTTGAAACCCAGCAGGGCACAGAGAGCATGAACTGGACGCCAAGCAGGGGCCATCATCGCCTGCACAGTCAGAGGGACCTCAAAGACCAGGTGAACCCAGTGCAGCAGCCAAAGAAGGGGCAGAGCATTCAAGGCTGGGCTGGCCAACTAGGACCCAGAGGGCAGGATGTGCTTCTGTTCCACTGCCACAGGACTGCCGACTTCCACATGTCCCTGCCCCCAGAAGTCCTTCAGGGGGTGTGTGTGTGTGTGTGTGTGTGTGTGTGTGTGTGTGTGTGTTGGGGGTGGGGTGGGGATGCTTTCAGAGGAAGTAGGAGGCCTCCAAGTGCTGAACAGACCAGGACTCTGAATTGAATGAGCGTGTTCCTCCATCTCTTCAATAATTACCCCCTAAAGAGTGTTTCTATAAACAGGACATAAGAGTAACATGAAAACATAGGGTTTTTTTTGGACCATCTTTGAAACTAAGCCCTTGTAAGCTTTGTTTGGTTATTTAAAAAAATACAAAGTGAACATTTCTGCTCATCCGACTGTTATGTAAAATTTACCCGCCCCACAAAAGGCAGAGTTACTGCTCAAAAGAACTAAGAACTAAGCCTAGTTCTTTTGAGAGTACACTGCAACCAAGTCGTAGTGAGTTTTGGAGGCATAATTTCTTTATTCTTAAAAAATAATTAAAATAGAATAATCCTAATGCTAATTGATCAGAATAAATACTGCCAACCCTAAATTTCGTGATGATATGAGTCACTCCAGCCTCAGTCAAACAAAAGAAAAACAATTCAAGATATTTTTCGATCTTTTCCCCAATATATCAGCACTCTTGTCTCTATATACTCCGTGCACCATCCAACTCTTCCAAAGAGCTTTGTTCATATGGCTAATGTGCTTCTTTCACACTCATCAAGAAATATTTCGATTTAAAAGATTAGCATTCTCTAAAACCTGGAGCACGTCAACAGAAATTCAGGCTGTGTTCAGGAGAAGGAATGAAATGAGGGATCTCCTTGCTGATGTCAAACAGGTCCTGGCTGAGAGCAGAAAATTAAGAAAGATATCTACTTTTGTTTTATTGGCTATGCAAAGACATTTGACTGTGTGGATCGTAATCAATTATGGGCAAGACTGAAGAACATACATACATAATTAAATAATACATAATTGTGCTCATGCAGAACTTGTACATAGATCAAGAGGCAGTCATTCAAACAGAGCAAGGGTATTCCAGAGTTTAAAATCAAGAAAGATGCGCATCGGGGCTGAATCTTTTCACCTCATTTGATCTGTATGCTGAGCGATTAATCCAAGAAGCTGCACTCTGTGAAGAGGAACACAGCATCCGGATTGGAGGCAGACTCATGAACAGCCTGGAACACACGGATGATAGATCCAACCTTGCTGGCTGACAGCAAGGCAGGCTTGAAGCAATTCCTGTTCTAGGTTGAAGACTGCAGCCATCAGCCTGTATTCCATCTCACCACAAAGAAAACAGAAAATCCTGACACCTAGACCAACAAGCAACATCACGAGGAAGAGGAAAAGTTGGAAGGAGTTGCGGGCTCTATTTTGGTGGATCCACAATAAAACACCCATGAAAGTAGCAGTCAAGAAGTCAGGCAATGTATTCATTAGGCACATCTGCAAACCTCTTTAAAAGCCAAGATGACACTTTTAGGATGAAGATACTCTTGGCTCGAGCCATGGAATTTTAATCACTTCAAGCACATGTGAAAACTCGATAATGAACAAAGAAGGCTGATGAAGAATGAATGCTTTGTTAGCAAAGAAATATTGACTACCCCTTAGACTGCCTGGAAACAAATAAATCCATGTCGGAGGAAGTACCATCAGGCTGCTCCTTGAAGCGAGGACGGTGAGACTTGTGCTTGTGACTCAGTATCCAGGGAGACCCATCCCTGCAGAGTGTCATTATTCTTGGAAAGCAGAGGGTGAGAAAGGAGGGATGGCCACAGTGCTGGCAGCAATGGGTTCACTCCTCACGACCGTGAAGAGGGAGCAGGAATGGCCAGGGCCTCCTTCTGTTGCACCCTGACACAGAACTGACTCAAGGCACACAGCCACCATAACAAAAGACATGGAAGTTTTCAAAATTTTAAGAAAGCTTATATTTCAAGTCCCTCCAAATAAAAACATCTCCATGACAAAACCCCCCACTTGCCTGATCAACTGCACCGGCCCTGGGGCTCCTTCAATGATGGCTCCCATATGATGGCTTTGATGACAGAAGTTTGTACTGGGATGCTCTGATGAAGTCTCCATTCTAGGAGAGGCAGTACAGATGAGCAGCCAGACAGGAAGTCACGGCTTGGGGAAGGCATGGAAGTCAGAGAGCTGCTGTCAGTGCTGATCTGCCCAGGTGGAGGGAAGCTCTGTGTAGACCACAAGCCACAGCCAGGAGGTCGCCAGGAGGACAGAGGCAACTAAGATCAATCTAAATATCAAAGGGGACACAGGAGCTCCTAGAAAGCTGACTCCTTGCCATCCAGTCTGGGCTGACTCATGGCAGTCCTCTAAGACACAGCAGAACTGCCTCGGGTGGGGGGGGGGGGGGCCGG
>PVJH01006351.1:0-80295 GCA_004026705.1 Nesogale talazaci | reverse complement strand
CCCCACACAGACTTGTTCCTCCACCTCAAGTCAGTTTCAGGGCAATGTAAAAGCTTGGGAAGGGTTACTGGTGATGGCTGAACAGCTTGAGGAGCCCAGCATCACTGAATTGTACGTGTGAAGGTTATAGAAATGGCAAATGTCTTGTCACCTATGTGTACATGTGAAGATTGTAAAAATGGCAACTGTCTTGTGACCTATGTATTTACCACCATTAAAAAATAGGAATTTTAAGGAGAAAGTTTTTGAAAGCAATGGAAAGAATCCATGTGTTTTGGATGAATGTGCATTATACCCCATTGAGCTCAGTTCTTTTCTCACCGGTGGAGATGGGGAAGTAATGAGACAGATATTCATGTGCTCACAGAACTTTCCTGCAGGTAAACAACAAAGTAACTCCATGGCTTCAGCTTGGACTAAAAATTGCGACAAGAATGAATCAATGAACAGGGTACCATGCTAAGAAAGTGGTGGGGTGTGATCGTGGAAACCTCTCTAAAATGACCACTGAAGTGAGAAATATATGACAAAGAGAAGACCCCAGGAAAGTCAGGTGTCACGTGTTACATCATTGAAGTGTGAAGGTCTTGTTGGGGTGGAAGAGGGCCAGTGTGGTCGAGGAGCAGTGGGCAAGGAGAGCACAACTGATCATGTGTGACATTGGTGGGGCCTGACAAGAACAAAAAAGTTCTGGATTTTCTCCCAGTCAGTGTAGGGCTGACCACAAATGATGGCTGCCGGTCATGGTGTGTGGGTGTCGGGGAGAGACTGGAAAATGGTAAGGCAAGAGGGGTCGTGGTAGGGGGTTTGCAGCATCCAGGCAGGGTGTGCGCCCACTAGGCTGGTGGCACAGAGGCAGTGTGATCATGGCAGAGATGGGATTCAGGAGGCGGGGATGGGAGGAGGCTGAGAAGGCAGGCAGGGCTTGCTGATGCACTGAACAGAGGACGGAAAGACAGGTCTTAAGGACGACTCCGTAAGAGCTTAAACTGAACAACTGGATGGATGGTGGTGCCATTTGCTGAGATGAAAACACATCTTACGACATTGCACTTATACATGAGACATACTAAAAAAAAAGAAAACCTTCCACCAACATATGGTGTTAGATTAATCATTTCTAATGGTGCAGGTAGACAGCTAGAGTCAATGAGCACTTAAAAGCACATTTGGAACAATACCATGTAATCCCAGGCCCAGACTAAGAAGGGCAAGGAGCAGAGTACTTTTCTAATTACGGTGAAAAATTTTTGGAAGAAGTTGGATTCTAGGAGGTATTTAAATGAAGGGTGTGCCAGAGAATGCTGGATGTCTCCCAAAAGCCATTATTTTCCATAATAATCGAATTTGTTAGCTGAGCTGATGGCTACTCTCTCCCAAGACAGCAATTGCCGGCATCCCTTGCATTTATGGGTGGCCACTTGCTTTATTTCTAGGCAAAGATATGTAAGTGGAAGTGTCACATGACAGCCTTAAGATAGAACGCCTGTACCCTTTGTCCACTGCTTTCTCTTCTACATCCTGTTGCCTGAAATGGAAATGTGATGGCCGGAACTTTAACTGATGCCTTAAAATTGAAGAAGTAGGACCAAACACTCTGGATGGAAGAGCGATGAGCTGGAAGGCCTCAGGCGCCCAAGGGCACGCAGCAGTAGGCCATCCTACTGCAGACTTTTTACAGAAGAATCTTGTCAGTCACTTTAATTTGAATCTTTGGTAGTTCAGGCTTTTCTACCTCAACTGGTCTCCTGAGTTAGTCTTCTCCAGTAGGGCTGGACAGCACCTAACCACAGCTACAATCTGAGCTGATACAATAGGTGAGAAGTCTCTGCCCCATGGTGCTGAACACAATTGCACAATCTTTCAAGCAACGTCATCAGCCAATAATAGCTGCTTTCTAAAGGATCTCCCTTTATCACCCTGTGGCATAAGCTTATGTTGATGTCTTAAAATGAAATAATGTCAGAGAGAGGATACATGAATTTGTAAAAGTAGAATGGCTTGGATTAAAAGGGCCCATGGGTTTATTTCCACCAGGCCTCTAAGAAGGAACCCTGGTGATAAAGTGGATTAAGGACTGTGCC
This sequence comes from Nesogale talazaci, assembly GCA_004026705.1. Taxonomy (NCBI): domain Eukaryota; kingdom Metazoa; phylum Chordata; class Mammalia; order Afrosoricida; family Tenrecidae; genus Nesogale; species Nesogale talazaci. The sequence goes on along the minus strand of PVJH01006351.1, from coordinate 78,211 downwards.
GTTAACCAAAAGATCAGTGATTTGAATCCACTAGCTGTTCTGTGAGATAAAGATCAGGCAGCTTGCTTCCATAAAAGAGTTACAGCGGCTGAGCCCTGGTGGCATAAGTGGTTAAGTGTGGGACTGTGGCCCGTGGGCTTGACGGTTCAAATCCAGCTCCCATGACCAGGGCAGTGATACCAAAACAAAAACAAAACAAAGAATCAAACAAAAAAAGAGTTGCAGCTTTAAAAACTTAAGGGGAGAGGGGCAATTCTACGCTAAACTATAAGGTGGCTTTAAGTGGTAGGGTTCTAAATATCATTGTTTGAATACCATTGCTCTAAATGATGGTGATGCTAGCATTAGCCAAGCAATCTTTTTCTGTAGTCTAGCAGCTAAAAATTCTTCCTCGAGGCTGAGAACATTATGAAAGTCTCATTTTGACACAGCTCATAATTTTGCCTGTATACTAAAGATTCAAACTCAAGAAACCAAACTCACAGTCACCAAGTTGATTCCAACCCAAAGCCATCGGGGAGGGGAGGCTCGAAGTGCCCCTCTGGATATCCAAGGCAGCAACTCCTTTTGGAAGCAGAAAGCCTCATCTTGCTCCCTCCAAGCGACTGAGGCTTCAAACCGTTGACCTTGCAGGTAGCAACCCAACACATAACCACTAAGTCAGCACAGTCCCTAAGGTCTACCCAGTGGTTCCTAACAACACACACACACTACTCTGTGACATGCTTCAAAACACTGCTACTAATATTATTATCTTAAAGATGTCTTAGTGAGTCTGATGTTAGTGTAATGTTGCTATTGCGTGGGAAGATAATGCCACAACATTTGACTAACTGATGTCAGCAGTGGACCACACCTAACTGCTCTCCCTTATATATAAATTCAACCTAAAGTCAGAGACTTTAGAGACTCTTCAAAACATGATTTGCAATGGACTGACACTCCCCCGGTCCCCAGCTGCATAGGTGGTAAGTCATCAATGCCTGGGGGTCTCTCTGGGTGTACGTGTGGGAAAGCAGACAGCAAAGAGCATTGGGGCTCCTCTAGATAGCCTGTGTCCTCTGCATAACTGGGTCAGCATGCCACACATTATCTGTCAATCATAACTTCTTTGCTAAGAAATAAAGGAACAATAACCTCATCCATCTATGGTCGATTAATTTTCAAAAGGAGTGTCAAGAACATTCAATGACTAGGAAATACATCTTTTCAACAAATGGTGTCATGGCAAAATTGGACCACTACCTCACCATTTACAAAAATAAACTCGAAATAGATCAATGACCTAAATACAAGAAAGAAAACATTGGATTTCTCAGAAGAAAACAGAGGAGTAAATCTCCCTTGGCCTCCTGTTAACCAAAACATTCTTAGATGTAGAAGCCAAAATACAAGCAACAACAAAAACAAAGAGAGTGGGCTTCATCAAGATTAAAACCTTTTGTACAACAGGGATACTAGCAACGAGTTAAAAGACAGCCGAGAGAAGGAGAATAATATCTGCAGGTCATAGATCTGACAGGGTCAGAACCCAGCATCCAGAACACAGAGATCATATTCACAACTCAATTGTTAAATGAAATGGAATTAACATTGTTTTCCAAGGAAGATGGCCAAATAATACATGAAAAGATGTTCCACATTATCAGCACGTGGAGAAGGAACTGTAAATCAAAACCACAATGAAATACCACTTCAAACTACGAGGATGACTATGATTAAAAATAAATAAGTATAATAACAAGTCTTGGTGGGGATATGGAGAAAATTTAACTTTCAATACTGTTACTGGAACTGGTACAACTGCCACAGTATAATAACCACACTAAAAAATTCTCTGGCAATTCCTGAAAGGCTAAACAGTATCCACAAGGCTCACCAATTCCAATTGTAAGTATATCATATATGGTTGCCCATATACTCAAGGGAATTGAAAACTGTGTCCACCAAAAAAAAATGCTGATAGCAGCATCTGGTGAAATTCACCAAGACTGCGATTGTTATTGAAAGAATGTATTTGTAATGAAGAAGTCATTGATCTTTGCCCTCTATCATGCAATCTCAACCTTATTTCTATAACCAATGCCATATTTTCCAGCTACTGATCCTTCCTCTTTGTTTCCCCTTTTCGTATTGCAATCACTGATAGCTATCAATACAAGACATCTTGATAGCATGCTCGACAGATTTTAGAAGAAGAGCTGGTAGAAGTCTTCAGTGTTTTATCGCTAGCTTTGGAGGTTGATGTGTAAAATTTGAATAAGATTCACGTTAGCAACTCTTCCTTATAGGCAGAGAGATATTATCCAGTCACAGGTGGCATTGTCAGTCCCAGTCTGTACATATTCAAACCTGCCTTAGGCATAAGCCTGTGGGATCATTTAGTTTGAAATGACCAAACAGCTATCAATTTCAGTTCACTAATGACTAGAATCAATATGCATTCTATTTCATTTTTGAAAACTTCTAATTATTTTAGGATCAAACTTCACACAATCCATGCTGCATTTCAGGCAGCAGGATGTAGAAGAGAGAGCCGTGGACAAAGGGTACAGGCGTTCTCTCTTAAGACAATCGAAGCTGTTTCTTTTCATTTTGTGCCATACACTGCAAGCAAATGAACATCTTGAAAGTTTCACCCCATTCCCATCATCAAGGTAGACACTGCCTTGAAGAGGTAGGTCTTCCCCAGTCATATTTTACATCTCTTCCAATCAGAGGGCCTCATCTTCTGGCACCGTAACAGACCAAGCGGCTGTCACACATAAGGCTTTCAGTAACTTCTTTTTTGAAAAGTCATTCTATTTGGGCCTCTTACAGCTCTTATCATAATCCACATATCAGTTGTATAATGCATATTTATACATATGTTGCCACCATCACTTTCTAAACAATTACTATTTTTGAGCACTTGATATCAGCTCCAATTTTTTTCCCTCCTTCCCCTACCCTCTCATCCCTTGTGGATCACTGATAAATTAAAGTTTCTTATTTTTTCTATCCTGGATTCACTAGCTGGATTTGTACAGTAGAACTGGGGTCATGATGGGGGGGGGGGGGGCGCGCGATGGCTGTAAGCATTAAGGAACTAGAGGAATGTTGTATGTTTTATTGGTGCTATACTACACCCTGGCTGACTCGTCTCTTCCTTGTGACCCTTCTGTGAGGGGATGTCCAATTGTCTACAAATGTGCTTTGGGTCTTCCCTCCGCATTGGTATAATTGTTTATTTGGGGTCTTGATACCTAATCCTGTCAATACCTCATGATCTGTTGTGTTTCTTGCATGTGGGCTTTGTTGCTTCTCTGCTAGATGGCCACTTGTTTATCTTCTAGTCATTAAGACCCCATACACTACACCTTTTAATAGCTGAGCACCATCATCTTTCTTCACCACATTTGCTTATGCACCCATTTTGTCTTCAGTGATTTTGTCAGGAAGGTGAGCATCAAAGAATGGTTATTAGAAGGTTATTAGAACAAAGTGTTCTTTCATTGAGGGAGTATTTGAGTAGAGGCCCATTGTCTGTCTGTTACCTTAATGCTTAACATATAAATATATGCACATAGACCGGTATCTCTATTGTTAAATACAACAAGTGATCTGAAATCAATGGGAAGGAAGATATAGAATGTGTGGTGGGGCTTGATCAAGTGCAATGTAGATAAGAGGAATTACTGAGAGCTGACTGAAGGTCAAACGTGATAGTGGGACTGGAAAAAAGTAAGAGGAAATAGAGGAAAAAAGTAGGAGACAACGGACCTTTCTAGAGGTCTAAATACTGTGACTATTATCCCTACTTCCTAGTCTATTCTTAATCTGAAAGGCTTGATGAAACCTTGGGTGACCTTGCTGGTATTTGAAATACAGGTGCCTAGTTTCCATCATTACAATAACACACGTCACCACAGTCCAGCAACTTACAGATGTGTGATGGGTCACAGTTGCTAGGAGGTTAAGATTGAGATAAAATATTCTAAGTACCTAGCAGAGGGTCTAGTACATAAAAGAAGCATCAGTATATGCTACTTCTGTTGCTCATCTTTACATTGTGAAGTTTCTTATATATCTGTCTAGGGGAGGCGAGTCACTCCAGTTGGTCACCCACAGTGGTGGATGGCAGCTTGGATGACTCCAGAATCTAAAGAACCTGAGGATTGAGCAGTCAGTCTAAAATGCCAAGGATGCATTTAGAGCTGGCTTTGCGTACTGCAAACAGTTTGTCTATAACTGAGAGGTTGGATGTTGGAATCCACTCAAGAGTGCTGAAAATCAAAAGTCTAGCCACCTGCTTCCCCGAGATCAAACCCAAGCCAAGTCCAAACTATCACCATCAAGTCAATTCTGAGTCATAGCCATCCAGTGGGGTGAAGCACAACTGACCGTGGAGTTTTAAAACTGTTAAGCACTGTGGAAAGATATAGATGCATCTATCTCCTACAGAGAAGCTGGTGGGTTTGAGCCACCGACTCTGCGGACTGCAAACCAATGCTTAACCAACTGCACCACCACAGCACCTTTCATAAGGTCAGAGCCATTGAAAATCCTATGGAACACAGATCGATGGTGAAATACCTGGATTCTTACATGAACCAGAACTGATTTGAGGGCACCAGATTTAAGGCGCATATCTCTGTGAAGAGAGGCCTTTCCCCATAGGGCCAACCCCTTAGTGAGTGAGACTTAAGAGCATGTTTCTGCTAATAAGTCATTTTCTCTCTGCCCATCCACGTCTCCTGGACAGTGCAACTCTGCATCTAGGTAACCCTGTTAGTGAGGGTCTGAGCATGTTGTCAGGCCAGTCTACAATACGATCCCTCATTTAGTCACAACGTCATGACCACAACCAAGGCCTCTGAATTGTTCATGTAAAAAATGTTGAAGGGACAAATGTTTTGTTACATAGTCTTTGTGCCGCAATAATAAAACCAACATTTCCCCTAAAAGAAATCACAACAATAAAAAAAAATCTCATGAATTTACTCAGCAACTAAAAATATAACAGATAAAGAATATGAGCTCAGAGGCAGAGTAACTTTGAAGGTCACAACCATTCCATGGCAGAGTCGAGAGGAACCTGTGGGTAGCCAGTTGCAAACCCATGTGAAACACGAAGGCTCGCTGCCCCTCCACTGGCTACAAATTCCATCATCTCACATGGTCAGGGCTGGGGCTGGGGGATGCTGCAGCCACTTCCTGGAGGGTGGTCTTGGGAAGACAGCTCACCCACATCAAGACCTGGCGTTTGACCATAATGGAGCATGCCTCCATGTTTGCATCATCTCTCCTTAACACAGCAGGCTCAAGTATGTCCTCAATGGACTGGTAATGTCTTCGGAAGGAATTTTCCCTGTGATGTGGGACCAAGGAGATTAAGAGAAAAGAAGGTTTTGTTCCATGTTGGTAGATGATTGACCATGTGATTTCCATTTTCCTATTGCCCATCAGCTCTGGGTCATGGAGAACAATCTCCTACATGCTGGGGCTTCCCCACAATCCTTATCAGACAACACTTACTCCATCTTTCATCAGCAGTAGAGTGGTTGGAGAGAGAGGCAGAAGAATATGCGTCACACCACCAGCTAGTCATGGACGAGAGGTGTTACAAACAAGCCTCCTGAGTGTGTGTGCTACCCGGGCCAAGGAGGGAAAATCATCTTTATTGGAAACATGCATTTGATAGCATCTGCATCCATTTAGCACGCATATTTATTTCATAACAACATGAGATCATGATGCCAAGATGATTAATGAGCTTTAACATTCAGCCACTCTTTTTGCATAAATCTACAAGTCAGGAAGGGAGATTAATGATCTGAGATGGGGTAAATGGGCATGCTGGTTACTTATTTTCAGCGGGGATCTCTTAGATGGGATGTATAGGTATCATTGACAAGGTTGAAGACCATGGCAAACCCTGCTAGACTCCTTCAAAACTAGCAACGTCTGAATTATAGGAAAATAATTTCATTTAAAAAAATATAACACTCTCGTGCTTTTCCAATGGAAAATATTGAAATAATCCTGAGATGTGGGAGGAACAAGAAAAGAGGAAAGGGAATTCGAGCTGAAACTTCAGTGAAGAGACTGAAAAACTTCAGTGTCAAACACATTTTGAAGTAGGTAGAAACATATTCCCTATTGTAACTATACTGGACTAGCTATGCTATTGTCTATATAGCACACTTCTGAATAAGTGACATCTCCCTGAGTACCATTTAGGAGAGTCGAGGGTGAACAACAGTCAAGTCACCATCCAACCTTGGGGAGAAGCACACGACTCCACTAACAGAAGCATTTCCACTCCCCTTTCATCTTTCATGCCCCATTCCCCACCCCACCCCCACCCTCTCACCCTCCCACCCCCAGCTTGCTGAGGAGACTCACAGACAGTCACGGCCAAATGGGACAGAGTCTGACATGTGTCACTGACAGCTCAAAGCTCCTGGCCTTGGCTTGGAACCCTGTTTTTGATTTGCCTCTTAGGTGAGCTCACTGCCGGAGCGGTTTCTGGGATGAGGTGGACTCCTTGGGAGACATTCTATGAGTAAAAAAGCCAGGTGTGGCCAACCTGAGCCAGCTATATCCTTAATGCTCTTCCCTGGGAACTGCTTCTTGCCAAATGATTCTAAAGGCCATGGCTAGGGAAGACTAGGCTAAAGAAATGGGGGTTGGGGAGGCATTTTGGGAGCAGGTGAGAAGCTCCCTGGCTTGGTGGGGGTGGGATGGGGGAAAGGAGTGGGCACCTGGTGGGGTCTTTAGGTAAACATTCCCTGAAACAGCCATGTCTGATGACAGCATTAGACCACAAACAACTTAGAAGAGCAGTACAATTGTCCTGGCCTAAACCACTTTTATTGGAATCTGTTATGAGATGTGTCACCACCAGGGACGACTTTTCATGCAAGACTTCAGTGAAGGAGTCCCAATAGTCAGATGGAAGAAGCGAAAAGGGAGAAGTCTAGAAGGAATAATGTATTCAGATTCCAAGGATCAATTTCTAACAGGCCACAGGGGTAGATACTTCATTAAAAACAAAACCTAACAAGTAGAAACGTCATCTTAAATGTATGGCCTCCACTGCGGAACTAACTCCTATGAGTCCCGCATTCTTGAGCCTGCTCAGCCAGGCTACTCCTTACCCCGAGAGTCCATTTATCATTAACCTCCTCAAAGCAGGCAACAGTGACTTCCAGAGATTTACAAAGATAGAGGCCATGCGAGTCTGCTCCCTTCCTGTCCTCATTGTGGCTACAGATCTAGCTCTGGACTCATGATGAGCTTATGCAGACAAGAATTACATGCTGCTCAGACCCACACCTTCTTCATGGTCCTCGGCATTATGACGGGCAAGTGTGAGTTGCAGCTCATGTGTTAATCCATGTTAATATGGGCCTCTCTTGTCTTGACAGACCCTCTACTTTATCAACCATGGTGTCCCTTTGAAGGGACTGGTCTTTTCTTAGGCACAACACTTGGTCACACACATGATTTAATTTTTTAATTAAAAAAAACTAGGATTATATTATCTATGCTGCTGTCTAAGCTGCCTTTCCATACTTAATAATAAAATAGAAGCAGATTTTAGGTCAAATAGAAATCTAGAGTATAGTTTTTCATGGCTACATCTATTCTATCTAATAAATGGATCATTATTTCATTTCCTAATCTCTGTTGAAGGCTAGCTCAGTCGTCTGTAATCCATATGTTCTCCTTTGAGAAGAGATTCAATACCAGGGCAAGTACAAAAGTACTGCTACAAAATCACAAGAACAAATATCAAAATATCAAGCTACTGTTCCTCAACATAAACTAGGCCTGCACGGCTCTTTTCTGTAAAACAGCTTTTATTGGAAATTAGGTGAGGATTTACATTTCAGATCATCAACTTTGTATTCAACAGTTTAAGCCACTCATCAACCCCCCTAATAGCTTATCCCTCACCCACTCCCTGATTTGTCTTCTTCCTCTTATGACCTACAACTTTCCAGTTTGCCAAGTTAACACCTGTCAACACTCTCTCCCATTGCTTTATCTTGCCTCCCTTGCTCCCCAACCCTAGAAACCTCCAAAGTCCGTTCCTTTTGGTAGGAGAGTCTTTTTCCTGTTTATTTTTCTTACAACAGTGATCTCATTTATTATTTGTCCTTTTCTGACTGGCTAATTTCACTCAGTATAATAATTGTTTCTAAAACAGTATGGAAAGAGGCGGGAATTTGCATGTCTTCCTTGATAATCTTTTCAGTACTGATTTTAGCAAATGTGCTGCCAAAGCGAGCATTCCGTCTCTACACATTTTTATCGTAAAATTTGTTTTAGTATTTAAAGCTCTACTGACATATAATTCACGTAGCATACGTGAATGGTTTATATATATTAAAGAGTTGTTCAATCATCACGACAATCAATTTTAGAACATTTTCTTCATTCTTGTACTTATTCTTATTACTCCTTACCCCCGCAGCCTTCCCTGTCATAACCCTAAGGGACTATTAATCTAGTTACTGTCTCTACAGATATATCTATCCTGTATTTCATACCCTTCAAAAAATCATACTAAAAAAACTCCAACAGTAACCACAAAATAAAACACAGTAAATGTCAATCCAAGAGAAAATAGAAGGTAATAGAACTAGAACAAATTAAAAATGGGTCAAAGGGGGGTTGAGCCCCGGTGGCGTAGCGGTTGTGTGCGGGACTGCGGCCCACTGGGATGGAGGTTCAATTCCAGCTTCACAAGAGCAAAGGCTGGGACTCCTACTCCCACCACCAGAGCACAATGATACCCAAAAACCAAACCAAAACAAAACAAAACAAAAATGGGTCAAAGGGGAAAACAAATGTCCATGTTAAATTTTACCCTAACTGTATCTCCAGGAGTCCATATCCTTCAAGAGCTGGTGTTTTCGTCTCTCTACCCTTTGCTTTTTTATTGGCTACACATCAATTGTGTGCCTTTCAAAAGGTCTCTGAGTTTGAGGAACAAAAACTCGGCAAGGGCTCTGGGGTTGTCTGGGTCATGTCTGCCTAGAACATTCTTATCAAACAGTCCCTGATAAGCACAAACAAACAAGTAGGAACATGGTCTGATGGGAGGACAACTCTTGCACGCAACCCTCCTAACTGTTTTCTCATCAGTTCATTTTTCAACTTTCTTAAAATTTCTTCTAAATAAGCCTCTATGATTGTGTCCTTTGAGAAAATCCATCAAGATGACTCCTTTTGGTCTTTAAAAGCTTGAACAGCCATCAAAGGTACAACTCTCGGTCTCCCCCTGTCTGGAGGAGAACAAATGGATGAAACTCGAAGACACATGGAAACAATTATTCCAGTTGGCAAATGGACCAAGCAAACGCCATTCTCCACAACTCCGAGTGCATAAGAATTACAATAGTGCCCAGCTACCATTACTAATAGCTCTGAAAAGGGTCCGATTAGAAGGTCCTGAATAGAGTGAGAGAAAAATGTGAACCAAAACTCAAACTAATTAGAGATCAGGTTTCATAGAGACAAACGGAACCTCCCAAGGTTTATACCCCTTATTACCCCTCAAGTTTGGAAATTGAACTCATCCCATGATACAATAATCAACCCATTTAACACCCAAAGGGCATCACTTACCGATGGACTAAATTCAGAGGATTAGGAAAGATGAAGGAGGAGTGGAAACAGGAAACACAGGGAGGGAGGAAGAGGAATGTGTGGTGATGTGTTGAGGGAATTGTAATAGATAAGTTGAAGCACATGTATCTGAATTGTTGAATGTTAAACCGATGATCTCCTCTGTAAGTCTTCACCTAATTTGTAATAAAAAGTTAATTAAAAAGAAAAGATTAATCTTTTAGAATTCTGATTATCCCTTTAGAATTCCCAACCCCAAAACAGGTACGCCCTCTTTGTCTTGAATTTAACTGACCCAATAGATTTCCATGGAAGACAAGTGTTTTATTAGCAGAACTTGTCTATAGCCATCTATTGTGCAAAGAGAAATGTTTAAAAATGCTTTATTGGGAATAGATCCATGCCTGTATGAAGTGGAACTTACCCCTTTCCTTCCCATCCCATCCCATGCTTCCCCTTCCCTTTCTCTCTCCCTTTCTCGCTCTCTCTCTCCCTTTCTCTCTCTCTCTCTCTCTCTCTCACCCAGAGACTTCCACTAGTAATGCTGTTGGTTTTGTTAGATGCAGGCTTACGAGTTCAGACTAACTCATAACCACTCCGTGGACAACAGGAGGAAACTGAATGCACAGGGTTAGCTAGGGGTAGGACTGCCCAGTCAGGCATCACCCTCACAAGTGTTGTTTGAGCCCATTGCTGCAGTCACTGTGTCAAATTGAGTGTTCATCTTTTCCCCTAACCTTCTTCTTTAACAAACATGATGTCCTTTTTCTGACACTAGCCTTTCCTGACAGATTGTCAAATTACATGAAATGACGTCTCACTCTTCTAAGGAGCGCTCTATTCTGCGTGTATGTTTTCCAAGACATATTTCTTTATTCTGTGACTCAACTCTGATGAATTTGATACTATATGAATCTCAATCTGTCTCTGTCAATTCAAATGGTATTTATTTAATTGGATAAATCTCTTTTGGACCATACTACTTTGGACAATAATGAAATTCAGGGAAGAAGATTATCCGGATTGCTGATTTCAGAAGCTGGGAGTTGGTTCATCTGAAAGCAGATATTTATCAAAAACATGTTGACGCTTTCTTTAAACTTGCCAGCACAATCCACTTATTTTATTATCTGGCTTGTGGCTTCTTAATTTGAAACTTAATCGAGTTCTTGTATCATAATTGAGTAATCAAGTTCCCACTGCCAGGCACTACATGAAGAACTTAGATCAGGCAAAGCACTAAAAAAGAACACACATGGAATCTAGGTTCTTATTGGGAGGGTTCAGGATTATATGTCTATATTCATAGATAAATTCTTGGTATTGATGGGCACTGGGGGGTTGAAAGCAAAACTTTCTCAGATTGTGCTGAAGGATCTAATGGCAAAATGATGTCACACTTCTATGACTATAGCATCTGGTTCAAAAAAAATCAACCTGATCAATTATTTAGAGTCAGCATTAATGAAACCACCCCAAGTTCCCCACTCTCTCTGCAGCTCTGAAAGCTCCAGTTCCATAAAGAGCACTTGCAAGGATTCTTTTGTTAATCCTGGTAACTTCTTGAGGGGTGGGATAAGGGTGAGTTGAAGAACACATAGGAATGACACATCCTTGAGGGCATAGAGATTAAAAATAATTTTTAATCCAAATCTGAGTTTTATCTTAACCCCAAACCACAACCATCAAGTTACTTCTGACTCCTAGTGACCCAATGTAAGAGTTTCCAAGACTGTGAATCTTTATGGGAACAGGCAGCCTCGTCTTTCTCCCACGGAGAGGCTGGTGGGGTTTAAGCTAGTGGTTGGTCCAATGCTTGCCTGCCAGCCCCACAGAGCTCCTTGTGCTGGATATTAGGAGGGGAAAAGTCTGGGGCAAATGACACCAAAGCTCAACCCAAAGAAAAAATAAACAATTTGGATCTCATTAAAGTCTAAAAAGAATCAGGCAAACATTGGACCATATACCCAAGGTCAGTGACTTAAACCCACCCCCCTCTCCTTGGGAGAAAAAGAAGGCTGTCCTGTTATAAGCTAATAATGAACAAATCAGTATTGGAAGAAGTACCCCCAGAAGACTCCTTAGAAGTGAGAATATGTTATGGGGGGGGAGTAGCCCTGTAGAAGGACATCATATACTTGATGGAGGGGTAGCTAAAACGAAACGTCTCAGCCGGATGGGTTGATCCAGTGGCTGCAACAATAGGCTTAGACACAATGGCATCTGTAAGGATGGAAGACAGTTGGGCAGTGTTCAGTCCTCTTCTCTCATACAGAGGTGCCGTGAGACAGAGTACACCGAGACATGAACAACAGCAATCAGGCTGCTTGTTTTTATACAGTATCTAAACTATGACTTTTCATAATGATTGTTGACATTACTGGAAACTGGATCACTTAATTGATGAATGGCATTAAACATAAAATCACTCTTCAAAAAAAAAAGGAAAGAAAGAAAACATTCTCAGGGGTCAGCGTAAAACATGAAAAAAATACAAATTAGCAAGGGTTATGAGGAGGGATGGTGGGGGAGGGGAAATGAGCTGATACCAGGGGTTCAAGTAGAATGAAAATGTTTTGAAAATGATGATGGAAACATATGTACAAATGTGCTTGACACAATGGATGGATGGGTTGTGATAAGAGCTATAAAAGCCCCACATAAAATGTTCTTTAAATAAAAAGTAAGAAAAAGTTCTGTGTATCAAAAAATGCTATCATGACTATCATGAAAGTGAAAAGACATCCAAAAGAATGGAAGCACAGATTTGCAAGCATATATCTGGTAAAGGTTTCATGCACAGAATATATTAAAGACTCATAACTCAACATCCAAAGACAAACAATCAAATTTAACACCTGGTCATGAGCTTGAATGGCTATCTCTCCCAAGAAGATATAAACTTTGGGTAATGAAAACCCAGGCAGTTGTTTTATACCATTAGTCATGGGAGAAATGCAAATGCAAACCACCACTGGATGGAACATCACCCCACGGAGATGGCTAGTACCAGGAAAACAGATGCCATTAAGTGTTGTAAAGGATACAGAGAAATTTAAAACTCCATCCATGAGTGGTGGGAAAATGAAATGGCCCAATCACTGTGGAAACCAGTTAGGCTCTTCTTCAGAGAGTGAAACATAAAATGATCACAGGGTCGTCAAATAAACCAAGGGCAGGAACTTATACAGGTGTTTGCATACCAAATACAAATACGTATTGTTTCTTTCAGAACAGAAAGTAGAGCCAGGGCTGGCTTCCTGGGGCAGGAGATGGGAATGGAGGTCAGCAATAAATGGGCATGAGGGATAATACCTGGAGGATTAAAATGGTCTACAACGGGCTGGCTTGCAGGACTTGTTCAATGCACAAACCCCCACAGAACTGTCTACTTGGGAGGAGGTAATTACATGACAGGTAAAATGTGCTTCCATGAAGTCCTTAGTTGATAAAAACTCACCAGGTGATTCTGAAACAACGGGAGGCTTGGGAAACCACTGAATTCCAAGGTGCTGATCTCACAATAGGGAAGGGGAGAAATGAGGAGCTGCTATCATCGGCTTAAGTAGAAAGAAACTATTTTGAAAAGGATGATGGCAACATATGTACAAATGCGCTTGACACAATGGATGTATGGATTGTTGTAAGAGCCCCCCCAATAACATGATCTGAATGAAAAAGGAAAGGGAAACTGGAAGCCAGGGAGGGAAATGATTCACCCAGGGTCACAGGGTGAGCACATCCACAGCCAGAACCTCTCTGATCTGCATTTTAGCCAAAGGAAACAGAGGAACAGCGATGACTTGGTGGAACTAACCAGAGGGTTTAGCCAACCCCAATGAGTCAATCCCCCCTAACGTCTTTCCCCCTTTGAAGAGCAGGAAGTTCTTTTGTTTGGCATGCTAGAACAGGAAAGGGGTTCAGGAAGCAGCTGTGGGGCAGGAGATGGGTTACTGATTAGGAGTCTGGAGCCCTGAACTTCGATCCTAGTCCTGAGAATTCATGGCGCCCCTGGGCAAGTCATTGCCCTTCCCTGAGTTTCATCTTGTTCATCTGGAAGTGGAACTGATAACTTCGCCCTCCCAGAAACGCTGGCAATCCAATAAGGAAGATGCTGACTAATCCAGGAAAGAGATGAATCCAGATGTCTTCCTTCCTGTCTTATCTGAAGCCACAAATGTCCCGCCCGATCCGCTGAGCTGCCTGCTGCAGCCAGAGGGTCCCTTCCAGCTGCTAAGCATTCTCATGCGCTCCTTTCACGATTCCCTGACCCAGCCCAATCCTGTTTCCCAGTCCCAGCTTGATCCAAGTCCCCTAGGGGTCTTCGGGAAAGGTGGGCACAAGGTTCTATTCCTTTTCAGATGAGAGATGCCTCCAACTTGGAATAATACATATTTGAAAATTAGCAACCTTCAGAGTGGCCACTGATAGAGCAAGCACTGGTTTGGGTGTGGCACTATTACAAGCGCAAGAGAATGTACAACATCCTGGAATAGATCTCAGTAGAACATCTTTGCCAAGGGAAAGAAATCTGTCTTCTATCTAAGAAGAATGTTTGGTAATTGTTTGGGCCTTGGATAAACTCAGGCTATATGTTGGCGGCCAGGCGTTTACATTATGAACTAATCACGCCGCTCTGATGGATGGGGAACCAGACTTGGGGGAGCAGGAAGGGAGTTACAGAGATGGAGTGGTAGCCTCAACACTTCCAGGGAGATGTGCAGTCCATGTTGGGACAGGGGGCCATGGAATTCAAGACGCTTTCTGAAAAGGAAAAACAAACACCAGAACCTCCTAAATTGGGCCCATCTGCATTCTACTTGGATTCTGAGCGCTTAGCCAGTTAGCCTGTGCCATCAAATAAGAAGGGCAGGGCATGGAGGAAGAAAGTATGACGGGACATTTTCTCTGCTTAGGCTACATTTGTTTGCTCTGTGATATCCAAGAAGTAGCTGGTGTCTTTGACGACCCGCTTGGTCTGGCTCACCCATCAGCTCTTGGAAACTGCACGAGAACTGTGACTAGCGGGCATTCTTTCTTCCTTTTGCAAGGGCACTGGGGGGGACAGACAAGAAGATGAAAGAAACAGAAGCTTGCTGTTCATGACAGAAAGTGGGCTTAGGCCAAGGGAGGAAAGCAACTTGGGAGGATTTTGTCCAGAGAGGTGCTAAAGACTTGTTGAAAGTGTAATTTTAAGCAGCAGTGCAGGATAAATGAGAACAGAAGGGGTGCACGGTGGAACAGGACTGCAGGAGGAAACATATGAAGGCATGTGAAGAGTAGAATAATAAATAATAAATACGGGAGTAGCAAGTACATAGTTCAGCAGAGCAAATATCCCTTGCCCTGGGATTCAGGATGGCTTCCACCAAACCAAAACCACTGCTACTGAGTGGGTGCCAACGCCTAGCAGCCCGTAAGACAAGGCAGCACTGTCCCACGAGGGTTCAGAAGTAAGCAGTCTCCTCTTCCACCTATGGAACAGCGGGGAGGGTCAAACCACGGATGGTTCCCTGAGCCAAATGCTTTATCCACTATGCCACTGTCTACATTGGCTTCAGCACCCCCAGAAACAGCCCCAGGCAGGCACGGAGAAGAACAGTGCTCAGGGGGCTTTCCCTGGGCATCCACTTCCAGTTCCAGGTGGAGATGTGTCATCCTACCTCTCCCTCTCACCCTCCTCTAACCCGACTCAGATGTCAGTGAAGGAATTCAAAACCACAGGGAGAAAGAACATCAGCAAAACACAGTATTTTAGAAACCTTGGCTATGAGGGAAAGTGGATCAGCAGTTGTGGGGGAGTCTGTCACAAACTTAGCATCCACCGTGGAAAAAAGCTCAGCCCTTGGACACAGTCCTTTTATGACACACGGAGGGGAGGTGCGTGATGAGAAACAGAGCTACTGGAACCTCCAGGTCCCATTGTCCACTCAAGGCAGCCAGATGGCTGGCGTGCCCTGACCCCTCTCTCCAAGCAGACAGGAACTTCACTTTCTGGAGAGATTGGAGAGAGACAGAGAGAAAGGCTGCAGCCCCAGGCTGCGCAAGCACAGTGGAGAGCAGGAGCAAGGGGCGAAGGGCTCCCAGAACACACGTGTCCACCTCCCCTGGCAAGAGATGAAAGGATCCTTCTCTGGGGAAATGGCGTGTTCTCAGAGCACACACATCCACATACTGACATATATGGGTGGGGTCCTAACAACAAGGCCAGATCCAAACCTGTTGTCCCTTGAAGAAAGCTCACCAGCCCCGACCTCACCCCCACAGGGTCATTTCTCCATCTGCTTTGCATGGCCTCGTGCTCAAACACAAACCCAGGATGAAGGGCAGTTGACCCGTCCAACGGAAGCCTCTGCAAAGTAAGAACTTGAAAACAAACAAACAATTATACTCCTAGCAAGTGGCTAAAGAGATACATCCATCAAAAAAGGACACTCATCACTAAACAAGAAAAAAAGAGTTCTTAGAAATCATCTGATCACAAAAACGACACAGTCCACTCTGGAAAACAGACAAGGACAGCCCCAGAATGCACACCCCAAAGTCACAAGAATGAAAAGCTCTAGAGAAAAGAGAAGAAGAGATTCCATCTACACGGAGAGAAAACAGGCAGGGAAGTGAGGCCACGTTTGGGGGGGGGGGAGGGAGGAGGTGGGTATAATGCAAGAGTACAAGACCCACAAAGAAAAGAAGTGCCAGACCATGAAAACAAAAAAACCTGGGCTGAGCCCCGGTGACGTAAGTGGTTGAGTGTGGTACTGCGGCCCACAGGCTTGGCGGTTCAAATCCATCAGCGGCTCTTAGGAGCGGCACTGGGTAGTGCCCACAACCACCAGAGGCAGTGATGCCCAAAACAAAACAAAACAAAACAAAAAACAACCAAAGGAACTTGAGAGAACAACTCATGTATAAGTTTCTAGCTCGAAAGGGTTCATGTAAGATGTGCACAGGACATAAAAACCCCCTCACAAGGCCATGTGCGAAACACCCCATTATTGTAAAGCATGGTCACAGCATAGATTGAGTAGGCCCCTGGCAAGCTTCCCGGGCGGGGGCAAGGTGGTGGGGGGTGGGGTGGGGTAACAGGCAGGCTACAAAAAGCAAGAGGAGTCTGAATGGCTTTGGTCTTCTCCCAAGAATTCCCAAAGACAATGGTCAAATGCGTTCCAAATTCTGAGAGGCAAATACTGATATCTAAAGCTAGCTAAACTATAAATCATATGTGGGGTAGAATAAACATATTTTTTAGGTATCCAAAAACGAAACAGAAAATGCTTCCCTTGGAGCTTTTCTCTGAAAATTACCGGAGGATGTGTTTTAGCTAAGCAAGAGCAAAACCCCAGAGCAGTCGATACAAGATGTGAAGACAGAGTTATCACCTTGCTAGAACACAATCAGTCCAGCCTGGAGGAGCAGGGTCATGGATGGAAGGAAGAAGAGAAAAAACTTTTCAGTGTTACACAGAGGCAATGGGAAGTTGGTGACACACAGAGCGAGGGGAATCCGAACGACTTTGCTCCTCTGGGAGAGAGACATGTCTTTCTTCTCCTGTGAAGAGCTCCTCTGGGAAGCCACAGGGGGAGTTCTACTCTGCCCTGCAGGGTCACCAGAAGTCAGGACCCGCTCAGTGACAGTGACTTGGGTGTTGGTTTTGGGTCTTCTCACAAAGCCATTCTATGTGTTTGAGACTTGGGAAAATTCAGAGATGTCAAACAGATATACTGAATATTTAGGCTAGTTTTTAGATTGTATATATTGGTATACTGAATTATTTAGACCACAGTAAACAGCATTTTTCATTGTCACGAAAATGCAAACCATGACTGCTTTAAAGTTCTCTTTTGCTTGTATGGGAGGAATATAGCAAGGGGCGTGAACTCAGGTGGACCTGGAGGTTGGTCTTCAAGGGCGAAACCCACCATTGGTTCAGGAGTCAACACTACACTAAGGAGTCAGTAAGGAATATGCCCCGCCGTCAAGTCATGTGACGGTGAATCTTAAAAACAAAACAAACAAGCAAAAAAAAAAAACAAGAAAACACACATAAATAACCCAACCTAGCTCAGGAAGTGAAAGAGAGTTGCTTTGTAGGGCAGGGTTCTGTTTTTCATTAGAAGCCTTTTCCAACGATTCAATTTTTAAATTATATGCCTGTGCTCATAAATAAAAGTTAATTTTAGAAAGGAAAAAGAAAGAAAACCAGATTTTCAAGGAAGATCAATTAGGATGTGATTATGTTAAAAATAAATTGATTGGAGCAGGCAGCAAAGACCAACCTAGTTGCTACCTTTAGAGCATGAGGACAAGGTTGCTTACTTCTAAGCAGCTACATTTTATAGTTAGCATTTGTGGGTTATAAGGAAAGCACAAAGCTAAATAGTCTATATGTAATGACCAAAATATACAATTATATTCCCTGAGCATTTAAAAAAAATACATACTGGTGAGGCATCCAGCTTCCTCTTGGCATCAAAAAAAGATCGCACCTGTCAGGTGTCTGTGTATGCAAGAGCAACCCGGTAAGTCAATAGTGTGGACAACCCAGAGACACTAATTGGAGACTATTTAATACCAAAATGTAAATGCAAATGAAAGCTTATGACTTAGAATTCAATTTTCAAAAGAACTTTTTAAAAAATGTTTAAGTATCCTATTGATGTGTGTGTATGTGTGTGTGAGAGAGAAAGTGAGAGAGAGAGAGAGAGAGAGAGAGAGATTAGACTGTGTGAGCAGCCCTGAGAAAAATGGGAACCTCAGAATACTTAATTGTGCTCATGTGAATGTGCACATGGATCAAGAGGCAGTTGTGGGAACAAAACAAGGAAATGCAGCATGGTTTAAAATCAAGCAAGGTGTGTGGACGGCTGCATCCTCTCACCATGCTGAAACAATCTGTGGGCTGAGAAAATGAACAACGAAGCCGGATTACATGATTGAAGGTATCGGAAGTTGGTATCGGATTGGGGGAAGGCTTATTAGCATCCTGTGCTATTCCGAGGACCCACACATGCTTGCTGTGAGGAAGACTTGAGGCACTTGCTGAAGATCAAGGAATGCAGTCTTCGGTGTGGATTCCAATTCAATGTAAGGAACACCCTAATTTTCACAAGTGGACCAGTGCGTAACCTCTTAACAGAGGAAAGGTGAAAGTTGGCAAAGATTTCATTGGGCTTGGATCCACAATCAGACCTCATGGAAGTAGGAGTCGAGAGATAAAATGACAGTGTATTGGTAACCGCTGCATAAAACCTCTTTAAAGTGTTGAAAACCAAGGAGGTAACTTTGAGGACTATGCTGTGCCTCACCCAAGTCATGGTATTTTTCAATGCCTCATAGGCTTTTAAAAGTTTAACACTGAGTAAGGAAACCAAAGATGAATTGATGCATTTGAATTATGCCCATGAAGATTACTGAAAGTATCACGAACTATCAAAAGAACAAAGAAGTCTGTCTTGGAAGAAGTACAGCCAGCGCATTCCTAGAAGAATTCATCTCATGTCCTTTGGGCAACTTTTCAGGACAGACCAGTCCCCAGAAAAGGACTTCAAGCTTGGTAAAGAAGAGAGGCAAAGACAAAGAGGAAGGCCCCGGACAAGATGGGCTGACAGCTTGCCTGCAATCATGGCTCCGATAGAAGACCATTAGTAAGGATGGCCCGGGAGCAGGGCGTGTTTCACTCCATTCTATATGGGTCACTGGGAGTCAGAACCGACTTGATGGCACCTAACAACATTGCTCTATTGGAAGAAATAGGAGGCTGTCTCGTCCTGGAAAGATGAAAAGTCCCAGAAGCCCAAGCAAGTTATAGAGTCACTAAAGGAGAAAATAGACTTGGTGACAGTGAGATTGGGATTTGGTTTTATGGTTATGTCAAAGGGTGACACACTGAGATGCCAACCTCAAACTCAGCGGTTCAAACCCACCAGCCACTGGAAGGGAGAAGGATAAGGCTGGAAGGACTTATATCCTCATAAGCTAGCTGCAAATGACAGAGCCTGGTCTAGCTTGATAGACACAGAAGTCTCCTGTAAGGGGCATTCCACAGCTCCCAGGGTCCTCAGCAGCACAGCCCTGTAAGCTCTTCTGCCATGAACAGAGGACACGCAGCCCCAGCTCCTGTGCCAGGGACACCTTCATGTCACAAACACTGCCGCTGAGCACTTGCTCGTATCATCCCACTGCCAGCAAGTACCTCTGAAGCTGACAGATCATGGGGCTCAAGAGGTGGAGAGGTTCACATGCACCTGAGCCCATCACATCTTGTTCTCTTGTTCTGTGCTGCCTTCAACTCGAGCCGATGAAGCCCGAGTAGGACCCCTGGTGGCACAGTGGCTCAAGCAGGGGGTTGGTCCCAACAGAGAAGATGAGGCAGTCCACCTCTCTAAAGACTCAAATCCCCAAACACCTATGGAGTAGTTCCATTATATGTTCTAGAGACTGGGCCCTACCCAAACACATCACGCTTGCTGGAGTCGAGGGGCAGCGAAAGAGCAGCAGACTCTCAGGAGGCGGATTGACACAGTGGTGTAACCATCAGCTCCAACATCCGCATACTTGTGAGGTGGGAGCAGCACCAGGAGGGGGTGCGTTCTGTGGGACACTGGGTTGCCGAGTTGGAAGTGACGTGGCAGTGCCAGCAACAACGTGAGCTGGAAATGTCTCCACGCCAGTGGGCAAAAACGGTCCTCGCAATCCTTGAAGGCTGCGAATGGTTGACCCACTCAACTCTTAGCCAAAAGGCTGGAGCTGCAAGTCCACCAAGAAGTGCCTCCGAAGAAAATCCTGTGTGTGAGTGTGTGTGTGTGGGTGGGTCTACTTCCAGAAGAAGAGGCATGGAGCACCTTCCGGAACACCGTGACACTCATGTGGACACCCTTGAGTTGGAGTGAGTCAAGGGCAATTGATTGTGTAGACGTTCCTGGGGGTCCAATGTGTATTTGCTTTGGGGAGAGTTGGGCGAGGAGGTGCTTAGTACCTGGAGGGGCACTCCTCCACTGCTCTGGTCACTGGTGCCATTACCTCATTGTGAACTTAAAGGCAGGAAGAAATCACCCAGCTGAAAAAACAAGAGTGCAAATTCCTATCACTCCTCCCTTGCCAAAGGGAAGCTAGAGGCATGCCCTGTGATGCAGGAAAGGCGAGGGAAGCATCAGAGAGCACGGGGAAGGCAGGTTATAACTACACTCTGTGGTTCCATAGGCGCCCTGGGGGTGTAGTGGGTTCTGCTTTGGGAGGCAAACTGAAAAGTCAGCGATTCCAAATCTGTAGCCACTCTGAGGGAGAGAGGAGGCTTTCTATGACCATAAAGAGTTCGTCTTGGAAGCCCCAAGGGCAGTTCTACTCTGTCCTAGAGGGTCACTCATTGGCAGTGAGTCCAGCTGAGCTGATGAACCTATGTCCTTTTAGATTTTATGTCAACTTGGATTTGCATGAACGTGTAGGGGTGGAGTCCAACCAGAACATTAGGTCACAGCTTGCTGATGCCTCCTGAGAGGTGTGGCCATTTTATAAGAGACCATGGGGACTCCTCCCTTCTCTCTCTGCCCCAACACCTGCCTGCTTGCTGGGACCCTTTCCCTGCCTCCACGTGGCCGACTGACCTTGAGACATGCCGCTGCCCTGCCGTGTTTCCACCAAACCTTGGCCTCACACGACTCTGTACCCACCGCCTACAGTCTACCTGCATCTGCTTCAACGTCCCCCCACATCAGCCTTCAGCTCTGTGAGTCTGAAGAGGACTCTGAATATCGTGGGACCTGTACACGTGAGTTAGACCGGGCTGGGATGCCTTCAGGATAGAAAGTGACTTCTTAATATCAATAAAATTTCTTTTACATAGATGAATGCCATTGATTCTGTTTCTCCAGATACCCCAACCTGACACAGTCTTCAAGGCAGCTCATGGTTTCTCTGTTTTCCGGGGCAAATACACCGAGGTCCCTGCGTGGTTAACCACAGTGAAAGCACCAAAGTGTTCACTAGCATTCTCAGCCCCCATAATCGTTGTCTCTTGGTTCCGTCAAATGGGGTTTCAGAATACAACTCACAAGGCTATGATTGAGTCAGGAAGTCCCGGCACCACGGACAGCCCCTCCTGCTGAATGAAGCACATCAGTCACAGGGAGACAAGTACTGTTTGGCCCCGTTGATAAGAAATAGCTGGAATAGGAACATACATGGAGATGAGCATCGATCCGTGGTTAGCAGGGAATGAAGGTGGGAAGAGGAGAGGGGAGTTTTGCTTAAGGGGCGCTGTTGAGAGTAACGATAACCTGGGACCTCCCCCGTGGGACTGGATGCACCGAGTTGCGAATGTCATCAATACCAATAGCTCGTACGCTTACACATGGCTGTAAGGGCAGGCGTTTCTGTTGTCTATAGTTGTCAATCAGGTTATTGTTTGTTTAAGAGAGCTAGCTAGAGACAGGGATACACACAGGCATGGTCTTGAACTCTATCTGAGTCAGAGTTCCCTGGAGCAGATCTACTGCTTTCTTGGGAGTCAGGGCAACAGATTGCCGAGGGAGGATCATATTCACAGTCTTTCACCACTGATGTGTCTGTCCAGGCTTAAGGAGGCAAATACAAAGCATCCCCCCAATACCCACCTCCCACCAGTTGGAGGTGCTCTCTCTGACTCCAGCATGCACATAGCTGTCCCTGAAGATGTGGGCGACTTACTCCTCTGCCTTAACAGAAAGGCTCTAGGGTGGCAGAAAAGAAGCCAGGAGTTGATGGGTTGGGATTGGAGATGCACTCTCCTGCTCTTTCCAGGGGGGTCCGTGGGAACACAGCTCTGGCAGCCTCTGCATCATGGTAAGTAGCTGAGACTCCAGAGTTAAGGTCTGGTCAAGAGGAGCTGGGATGGCACGTAAGAGATGCCTTACATGTGTCTAGGTCAGGATCCAAACCGAATTCAAAATTCTGACAATAGTTAACAATCCTTCATTTAGGGCCACACTTAATTTTTTTTTAACTTTGAAAGAGAGTTCATCTAATTTAATTTTTAAAAAAGCATCAATAGAGATTTCTTCTAGTGCAGGATTGTGTATATAGTAGTATTTACCTTTCTTTTCCTTTTTTGGGGGGGGGCATCACTGCCCTCTGGTGGTCGTGGGAGCTACCCAGTGCTGCTCCTGAGAGCCACTGCTGGATATGAACCGCCAAGCCCATGGGCCGCAGTCCTGCACTCAGCCACTTACGCCACCGGGGCTCAGCCCCCATATTTACCTTTCTTACCTTTTACTCTTGTAATTTTATGTTACTCCAAGTGTCTTCCCTTGTCTTGATCTGACTGTGCTGACTCTCCCTATGAGTCCAATCCTTACCCTCCACCCAAGTTAATGCATGTCTCTAGCTAGTGATTTGCCTTCTCTTTCCCTCTTGCTCCTGGGAGCTTTCAAAGCATGTTTCTCTGTGTAAAGCTTTTCTGAATGCCCTGTAGTAGTGAAATACTCATAAATATGTGGCCTTTGGTGATGACTGTAGCTTACTTCATTCATCATCATCCCCTCCATGCTATGAGGTGTTTTGCAGGTTCATTATCTTTCTGTAACACTGTTTTGTATTCCACTATGTGTTCTCCATAGTTTGTGTATGCATTCATTCACTGATGGGCACTTTGGCTGCTTCCAGCTCTGTGCTATTGTGAATATTGCTGCAATGAAGCTGAGCATGGCCCTATCTGTTGATGTCATGGCTCTTATTTCTACGTAATTGCTAGGTCATGTGGTATTTTCATAATAACACCAATTGTAAACACTAATCTTCATAGGCTAGGGCAACAGAATAGATGTGGGAAGGCTAGTGGAACTGTACTTGTGGGTCTATAAAGACAGAGGTGATTTCTACACATATAGTTGTATGCAATGTAATTGTATCCAGCAGAGGAAAGCATTACAAAAACTTCTTACCATAACCAAATACAACAAGGAAACGTGGCATGGGGCTTGAGAGCTAAGGACTCTAGACTTGGGTGACATCTAGGCCAATGCTCTATGTCCTGTCTTGGTGAGGAAGAGTGACTGGGGTCTTCAGAGCTTGTGACTGGCCATAAGCAATGGAACTATTGGCCTTTCCCCATCCAGAGCCAAAAAGAGCAAAGAAAACCAAAGGAAAGGAAATTCTGGGTGACACAAGGGCTTGGCTGCTAAGTGAAAGGCTGGAGGTTCAAATCCACCCAAAAGCACCTCAGAAGAAAAGCTTGGCCACTTCCTTCTGCAACAGCTCTGCCACTGAGAACCTCTGTGGCTATTCTGTCCAACACCATCACCCTGTGCCAGCCTGTGCAGGATGGCTTCCAGCTGGAGTTTCAGGAGACGAGGAGGCCTGGCCCGTGGCCCCTAACAGGTTAGTGGAAGACCCCTGGGCCTCGGTGTCCTCCTCTGTACCACAAGAGGAGCTAATCAGACAGTCTCTGCAGTGGCTTTCAGTCCCTGCCCCCATGTTTTCAGTTCATGAGTCCTCTGAGCGAATGATTATCCGTGTCTGCCAAAGAAAATAGGCATGGATTCCAAGCCGATGCTTCCTCATTTTTGGCTAGAGGCTCTCTTTCCAAAGGGGGTCAAAATGACAGGTAAATACATTGTTTATCGTGTGCTTTTTAGTGACCGCCAAGCAAACAGCTAAGTGGGCTGTAACACCAGCGGCCCCCCCCCACCCCCGCCTAAATATTTTATATGTATCAGTGGATGTCAGTCAGGGCATCTGCAGGATGAAAAATCACCTTATCCGGTCTGAAGCGTATCCTGGTTCCCAAATGTGGAATGGAATCAGTTCTTTCCCAAATGGTTTTCCCTCCCAAGTTGATTGTATGGAGTGCATAAGCCCTCAGCCATAAACACTATTCTTTTTAAACACAGAAGGATTACAAACTCCTTCCTCCACTTAACATCTCCTAACATGGTGTATCAATCCAGGGAAGGGCCGCACTCAACGCCAGCGGCTCAGAACATCAAAAGCCAAGAGGAAGCATTTCAACTATGCAAGTCTTTCCCCTTGGCTGGGGACCACAGAGCGGGCCTTGACTCTGGTGTGGCAGGGAATTTGTCTCTGTTCCAAAAACATGTGAGATGATTTTCAGCAAGTTATGTTTGCCTCGATAAAAGAGATTTTAAAAGCCTATATCTGATTTTAAAGTCTTTATTTAGCTAAGACCTTTTCCTGGGAATGTTTTCCTATTTCTCTTTACCATGTGAAGTGTGAGTGGGTATTTCTGTTTGTTTGTTGCTTTTGAGTAGTGTCTGGAACTGCTTTGGATATAAACCATCAAAATTTTAAAATATACTCATGTGCATCAAAGAGAAATATAAGCATATCAATATTACCCCATAATGCCTTTTACAGCTTTAGCAATGGATAAAAACTTAGATATGTAAGCTTACATAAAAACAGGATAATAAGCATATTGCTTTTAGTTTTTCTTGGAAGTTGAAATGATTTTTAATAGTAAAGATTAACACAATATTCTGCAAAATGGTGAATTTTCTCCCATTTCTTTCTGAAATTACATGTATCTGACATTGCTGTATTCAGTCGCCGAAGAAGTTACTCTTGTACTTTTCCTGTACTCTCTGTATTTTGTGGGGTTTTATTTTCATTTTCTTTGGTACATTTTCTAGGCAGTCACTATTGGTGTTTCTAATTGATTTGTGATTGTGACTTTAAGTCTAGCATCATGCTTCTTGAAGACGAGAACACACACACACACACACACACACACACACACACGGAGAATGTGGAACCCTTACCCCAAACTGACAGCTTGATGCATAAACCTTCAATGATCCAAAGTATGAAAGGCAGTAAGCACGACTCGAAGTCAACTGAAGTCGGCAGAATTCCTGATGACATCTCCCCAGTGCAATACAGACACGGCACCAACTCAAATCCCAGCCCAAGCTCACTGCCATGGAGTCAATGCTGACTGACAGCGATCCTCTGCAGGTTTCCAAAACTGTAACTGTTTATAGGAGAAGAATGCCAGTCTTTCTCCCGAGGAGCTACTGGTAATTTTGAACTGCCAGCCCTGCGTATCCCAGTTCAACGCATAATCAAGGCGAATTGGTAACAATAAAAACAATACTCATAATAGCATGACCTCCAAACCCAACTGGCATTAAGTTGGACAGGCTTGATTTAAAATGCTTAGAATGCAGAGGCCAAATGAAGGTTTTTACTATAATGCAGGTGTAGTGTGTGTGTGTTTGTGTGTGTGTGTGTGTGTAAAACCTGAGCATTAACTTTATAAAAAGAAGCAAAAGTCTTGCAATGGCATTTCTGAAGCTGCTTTTAGGTGTCCCTGAGTCAGTTCCCACCCACATCGACGCTGTGCCCCCCAGAAGGAAACACTGCCTGGTGCTGGGCCAGTCTCCCAACGGCTCCGTCTGTGCCCAACCGAACCCACTACTGAAGCCACTGTGTACACTCACCTCCTTGAGGACTTTTCTCTTTCCTCTGACCCTCTACTCTCCTGGGGTGGATCTTTCCTGTCAATGTGTCCAAAGTATGTAAGACAAATTCATTTAGGAAGATCCCATGAAAACTTTTTTTATTGGGAGCAATTTTCAGTTAAGAGAATGATTTCGATTTGAAGTGATACAATGAAAACCCCAATCTGTGAAGTTCTAGGTTGCTGGAAGCTTTCTTTGGGATCAGTTCCAGAAACCCCTTAGATGGAAAACCACAGCTGAGGCAGCACTTGGTGACGTCCTGATATGTTAACATAGATCCTTCTGTTTGTATCAAAGAAAGACAGCCAAGTCAAAAACCAACGCATTTTAAAGCATGACAGACACATAAGAACAATTCGGAGTTCAGGGACATTCCAGTCAGCCTAAATGGGTTGCTATTAACAATTGGGTCATTTACTGAGCTTTGCATCTGTTATGTTCCTAATGATGTTGTTTGTGAAGGCTGATTCACATGCAAAATCCTTACCTCTGCTACATATGCTGCAGTAACTTACCACAAGGTCTGATCTACCCTACCCATCCATAGTAGGAATGGTGCTAGGAGGTGAACATGTGCAGGTGACCTGAGAAGGGCTGCCTGACTGGACACTGGGAAAGGGACCCACGGCTATGGGAGCCTCCACGTTGAACTAAACGCAAAGAGGGAAAGGACTAAAAACAGAAAGTGGCTGGCCACTTGATCTTTTAGGAACACTGCTATTATGAAGGACTTGAAAACGGGTTTCGTGTGGGAGATCATGGCGAATGTGCTTAAACTTGCTGTTGAAAAATAATAAACGTAATATTGGTCTTCTTAAGGGAAGGGGAAAATGTTCTCAACAAATAGGAGTTATTTTGTTATTCACAAATTGAGTCTGCCAAGCACGCACACCCATGCTGCCCAACCCAGTGAAGTTTCTACATAGATCCATATCCAGAGGCAGCACCCAAAGTGGGCTGCACTGCTGGGGGCTGGGGAGCCCCTGCTGCGTGGAAAGCACCATTCTTTCTAAGAAGGCCTACCTTCCAAGGTGTCTAGGGGTGAGTTTGAACCATCAGCTAAGCCATTGTACTACTCAGGGGCTCCACACTAAACGCTGAGGATCTGCCATGTGGGAAGATACCCAGAATGCTGCAGTAAAGAAGGGCCTGTGATAGAACTTTAAGTCCTAGTGGTAGAAATGTCAGAAAATCTTCTTGATGAGAATTCTTTGAAAATCGTATGAAGTGGGACCCTCAATGTGAGCTCGCCATGACTGGAACTCGATGAGCCAGACACTAACCACAGCAGCAACAGTGTTCTCTCATATGACAGCAAAGAAGACTGGGAAGCTGCAGGGATTCAGAACCTTTTATTATAAATTAGGATACCCTTTAAACAACCTAATTTTTTTAAACCTCAAACACCACCTCACACTTTTCCCCTCAAGCTCATGGTCATTGAGTTGCTGCTGACTCGTAGTGACCCTATAAGACAAGCAGAACCGCCCCTGTGGGTTTCCCAGAGTGCAACTCTTCACAGGAGTAGGAAGCTCCATCCTTCTCCTGGAAAGTGGCCTATTGCAAGCTGTTGACCTGGTGGAAACCTGTGCATTACCACTATACCACAAGAATAAAAAAAAATAAAACAATGAGCCACGCTCACAGCCATCTTGTCGATTCTGGCTCCAGGCAACTCACTCGGACAAAATAGTACTGCTTCAGAGCGTTTCAGAGACTGTGACACTTTATTTTTATTTTTAATAAATCACTTATTGGGGTAGTTCACAGCTCTCATAAAAAACCATACATGCATTGCATCAACCGCATTTGTGCAAAGGTACCCATCATCCTTTCAAAATATTTTCTTTCTACTTGAGCCCTTGGTATCAGCACCACATTTTTCTTTCATTGCTCCCCCATTAATCCTTGATAACTTATAAATTATTACTATTTTCATATCCTATACCATCTGCTGTCGCCCTTCACCCAGGTTTCTGTTGCTTGTCACCCTGGGGGTAGGATATGTTATGCAATGATCACTGTGATTGGATCCCCCTTTCTCCCCTCATCTTCTTGTAATAGCCAGACACCATCAGCTTTCTTCACTACATTTGCGCATGCACACATTTTGTCTGTCTTCAGCAATAGCGCTGAGAAGGTGGCATCACAGAATGCCAGGTTATTAGAACAAAATGTTCTTTCAATGAAGGAAGGCTTGAGCAGAGGCCCAAAGTTTGCCTGGTACTTAAATACTTAACATACAAAAATATGTACATATATCTGTATTGCTATCATTATATATAAATACATTTGCATATGTGCATGCCTGTATTTATACTGCTGTAAATGTCCTTTGCCTCCTCATTCTTTCCTCTATTTCCTTTTACTTTCCTCCTGTCCCGCTAACATGTTTGACCTTCATTCAACTCTCAGTAATTCCTCTGAACTACATGGCACTTGATCAAACACAACAGGTATTCTACACTCTCTTCACCATCGATTTTAGACCATCTTTCTCTGGCAGAGTGAGCTGGTGGTTTTGAACTGCTGACCTGGTGGGCAGCAGCCCAATACATAACCCACTACACCATCAGGACTTCTAGAAGTGTAAAATGTTTTTCTATTAGAATAACTATGTCTAAATTATTATGGATAACAAAAACTCCACATATATACTCATGGTGGGGCCTTCATTGGGTGGCTAGCTACAAGTCAAGTGGTTCACACTGCTATCTGTTTGAAGAGAGAAAAATGAAGCTTTTGCATCTGCAAAATTGACAGCCTCAGAAATACACATGGGGCTTATGTTTAGGTTTATGTCCTAAAGGAAAGTTAGGAATCCATCTCCACATGAAGGCTGCGGCGAGTTTGATTTGGTTTATATAGACCTATCCAGCAATTGTATGACTGAGATGGTCTTTCTAGAGTTCTCATCCACCTGCTCTAGAAATAGAGACAAGACCAAACCAAACGCTCTGCCATCAAGTTGGTGTTGATTCCTAGCAGCCATGTAGGACATGTAGAATTGTCCCTGTGAGTTTCTGAGACTTCAACTCTTTTGGGGGGGAGGGGAGGGGGTATTTCTAGTGTATTTAGCCTGGTGGCAGAAAAATGGGTTGCTCACTTAAGAGAAAAGGACAGTGAACAAGAACCTTGGCATTAAATGAGTGTCTTTCTATATGCCACCCCCAAGAATGGTGCGTTCAAAGGAAGCACAGCACCAACACAGCAATGCAGACTATTAAAATGCTGCCTCTGGATATTCAGCTATGTAGAAATCTTAATTCAAAAGCAAAATAAAATCCTCTTTGGGTAATAACAATCTTTGTAATGAATTAAAGCTACTTAGATTGATCTAATCTTAAAAAGTCGTTCACCTCTCTGAACCTACACTTATGGTACCTCTGCTTAGACGTAGTCCTGGTGATATAGTGTGTTCAGCAGCTGTATTACAAGCTACAAGGTCTGCCATTCAAACCCACCAGCTTCTCTTCAGGAGAAACATGGGATGTCTGATCCCATAAGGATTTATCGCCTCAGAAGTGCTAAGGAGCAATTCTGCTCGGTCCGATGGGACTGTTCTAACCGTCTTAAGAAACTTGTGTACCTCGAGTGAAATGCTTTGGAAGTAGGTGTTGATTCTGATACACAGTGACTACACGTGACAGAAAACAACTGCCTCCTAGGATTTGCAGATGGGAATCTCCTTGGGAGCAGATAGCCAGGTCTTTTCTCCCCTGGAACTGCAGGGTGAGTCTGAACTGCCAGTTGTTGGTTATAAGCCAGTTGAGTGCTTAATCACTGTGCTACTGGGGCTCCTTACTTTGAGGCCCCTAAACCCCCAAACAGCACACTCGCTGCCACTGAGTTGATTCCAACTCATCCCAACCTTTGGGGGCTAGAGAACTTTGAGTGTGTGCAATTATTCACTGTGTTAGTCCGGGAAGACTAGAGAAACGAATTCATAGACACGCATATAAATATAAGGGGAAGGTTTATAAGCAAGAGGAATGGAACATTGAGAAAGCACCCCAATCCAGTCCAGTCTAAGGTCATAAGTGTGATATTAACCCATATGTCTGGTACCATTCTATAAAGTCTCCTTCCGATTCATGAAGTCACAGGTCAATGGGTGCAGAATCCCGGCGCTGGCAGGGGTCTCCTCATGACTCCTCATTTCCAGGGCTCAGGGTCCATCAGCAGTACTCATTGGTGATAGAAACATCTCAGTGCTAGCAGGGATCTCTCTGTGACTTTTCCAGCTTCAGAGGGCTGGTTCCATCAGGGTAAGGCCCTGTGGCTTCTACTCTAGCTCCTCCAGTTCCTCGGATGCTGCCCTCTTGTCTTGTCAGTTGAGCGAGTCCCAACAACTGGGAAAAATGGTTTCTCATCTCCACGAGGGAAATACCGTGAGATTTCCCAGAATTCCCAGAAGAAACCTATGCCCACACAAAGACCTCATTGGCTGCTCACTGCCTATCTCCAGATTAACAGGCTAGACTCCATACCTACATCTCAATCATGAAATTGACATAGATACATGACCACCACATTCTCTCTCTCTCTCTCTCTCTCTCTCTCTCTCTCTCTCTCTCACACACACACACACACACACACACACACACACACAATCCAAATTCACTCTCATGGAGTGGATGCTGACTCCCATGGCAGGATAAGACTGCCCCTGTAGGTTTCTAAGACTGCAACTCTTTCTGGGACTAGAAAGCCTCGTCTTGTCATTGCAATGAGGAGCCCTGGCTGGAAAGAACACAGAAGCTGAATCAGAAGACTGGTGGGAAGAAAGGAAGTCAGAGGCCAAGACTTCCTAGATCTGGTCAGGGCTGAGCCTGGGTGACATTTGGCTAACAGAAAGGGAACTTGAGGACATTCTAGGAGGGAGTCAATAGGTGAGCAAGTGAATCGTGATGTTCCTGATTAGAGTGGAATGCGGTCTGGTAGGTTAGTTGTTGGCTTAGACTACATGACCCTTTAACATCAAGGAGCAGCACTTACATGTGGTTTCAGAGCAAACACACCACTGGACAAACAAGTAGAAACAGGGTTGCAACAACACCGATGTCAACCTAACACTAAACATCTTTCTCTCTCTCATCTATTCTTTTTTCTTTTTCTTCTTTCTTAGGCTGGAATACAGATAGATAGGGATCTCATATAAATCAGTGCACCTATAAAACTTTTAATCCAAACACCAGATTCAAAACAGAGTTTCCGATACTGCTTGGCACCAGGAGCTTAAGTTAAATGCCAAATATTTCCTCATTTTGGAGAATGTAGAACAGTTCAAATACCAAACTGAAATCAAGGTGGAGAATTAAAAAAACACTCCCTTTGTTATAAAAGACCTGGGCTAACTGATCTCATCTTTGGGAGTCATAATATAATGGCAAATCTTTATTGAGAACATATAAGGCTGCGTGGTGCGTGAATTATTTCATTTCATCTACCTTGGGAAGTATAACTCTCATTCCATTTAACAGATGGGGAATCAGGCCTACCGAGCAGAGAGTCATGAGAATCATGGCTCCTACAACTCTTGCCACAACCATCCATCCATCCATCCATCCATCCATCGTATCAAGCACATGCGTACATTTGTTGCCATCTTCGTTTTCAAAACATTTGCTTGAGCCCTTGATATCAGTTCCTCATTTCCCCCCCACCATCCTTCATGAACCCTTGTAAATTCAGGATTTTAATGGCTATTCAATGTGTTATCCTAACCCAAAGAGCAGTGACTATGATGGCAACTAAACTTTGCTATCAAACAGTTTTAAAAATTAGAGTCATCCTTAAGACAAAATTCCAGGTGATAAAATAGATAGATTTGTGGCTAGTGAACAAATACTTTCCTTCTGCATCCATTTATTTTTACAAATGGACAAATGATTATTTTATAACTTTCTAATGCCGTGAAAAGAGAACTCCATCTAACATACTACATATAGCCTGAGACAGCCATAGACTCTTGATTTCTGTGAAGTCAAATTCCAGAGACATTTACTAAAGAACTCTAGGGGCAGTATGCAGTAAATATTTAATAAAATGAAAAACTGCTTTGCAATCTGAATAGTCTTTCAGTAATTTATCTGTTTTGTAAATCTGGATTTATAGCAGACTCTTTGACGTTCCTGAGGGATTCATCCGGAACCTTCTCGAATTCCCAGATCCTCAAATACAAAACTGTTTATAGAGGCTCCCAGCTTTCTTGAGAATCACATTTCCATGGAGAGTCGTGTTTGTTTCCTGTTCATAGCCTCATGTGACACACTACAAGTTAATCATACATCAGAATCTCACTATAGCTCTGTCTCAGCTGAGGGCCACTATTCAGAAAAATCATTATTTTTTATATTTAGTAACTACATTTAGTATCCTTGTTACAAATGCACAAATAACAGAGAGCAAAGCAAAATGACACTGTCCATACTCATGGACTTCTCAGACACAAACCTGTGTGCCAAGAACCACAGAAATCTCTAGACAACTCTCAAAGAGTCGCAACCCTACCAGTCAAACCCAGGAACACCAAGGATCTAAACATATTTATTAAACTTATTTAGAATCATAAACCTCTGTTGTCCTTTCTAACCCAAGAGTACAGAAGTGAACTGAGCTTTGGATGATGAGTCCCAAAAGTTCAATTATAAAACCCATGGGCACAGGAGTGAGAGATTTCTCTGCTCATTCAAAGTATCTGTAGTTGTTTGGTTGGAATTGCTTTCAGTAATGGAGTCTGGTGAGAGTTGGCACAGAGGACAAAGAGCCCACGTAGCTGGGCCTTGTAGACCCAAGTAGATGGTTCAGACACCATCCTAGACATCTGACTCTCTGGGTTTGGGATGCCCAAAGCAGCATGAACTATGAAAGGAGAGAAAGAAAAGACAGAAAGAGAGGGAGGAAGAAATAAATGAAGATGAAAGGTACAACAGGAGAGAGGCAGAGAAGGGAAAGAATGACGAACAGAAAGAGCAAAAAAGGTGATTTGGCTGAAGTAGGAGGAAAACAGAACAAGAAAGGCATTATCATTTCGGAATACACAGCTTACACATCTTAGAACACTCTTGAAAAATACCACTGCCAACTTTTCAGGTTATTTATTTATTTATGCGCCTTCTTGTTCCAGAGAAGTTCTGCTGCAGCTTGCTGCCAGATTAATTTTCCTGAAGCTGCGCTCTGATCATATTACTCTCCTGCTGGAAAACACCAATAGTGCCCCACTGCCTATAAAATAAAAGCCACCATTCTTCAGTCTCCTATTCAAGGCCCTCAATTATCTGTCTCCAAATTTGCAGCCCTGCTTTCTCCTCCACCTCTTCCCACTTCACTGCAGCCAAATGAGAGCCACCCTCTGCATCTTTCTGCCCAGGCAGTTTTGCTGGGATTGTTTTCTCTGTGCCTCCTCTCCCCCCCACCCCCCATCTCCATAAACCCAACACTGCTCACCCCCCTGAGGCTCACCTGGAGAATGCCATGCATGTGGCCAGCACTCAATGATCTGTATTGAAGCTTAGCACATTTACACATGTGCCTCAGGCCCATTTCTCACAAGGGCTTCACATCAGGAGGGAGTGATATTTCTTAGCTT
This sequence comes from Nesogale talazaci, assembly GCA_004026705.1. Taxonomy (NCBI): domain Eukaryota; kingdom Metazoa; phylum Chordata; class Mammalia; order Afrosoricida; family Tenrecidae; genus Nesogale; species Nesogale talazaci. The sequence continues at coordinate 44,548 of PVJH01006351.1, read as the reverse complement.
TCCAGATGAGGAACAGGAGTCCAAGAAGGTGAGGTCTAATCTCCCTGGGGTTCAGTTGTCTGCCCAATCGTCTTCCTGTTACCCTGAGGCTATCTCTGACACAGAACACCCAAAATGGCGCATGCTGGATGCTGGCACAACATGAGGGCACTCAACTGCACGTGTGAAAAACATGACACTGGCAAATGGGGGGGGGGGGGTTATATTTCTTAATAATAAACACAAACAAAGGTGGCTGCGTAAATCAATGCCACCACGCTGTAGCAAACTTTTCCAATGTGGGGGGTGGGGAGGAAGAACTCACCTTTCCATTCTGGGTGAACTCCAGTTCACCTGTCCAGTCTTGAGTCACAGTTTCACTTGGCAGCCCCCTTGGAGCCCTTGCCAATGTTCCATGAGACAGGACAGTACACCAGTTGACGCAGAATGGTAGAGGTCCGAGAGGCCACGGCTGGGGCCATAAACTTGAGAGTGCCCAGAGGTGCATCAAGAACCAGCACAGGAGACTGACAACCATTGTAAACGCTTCGGATCCAGCTCTGCTCCTCCACCTCCCGTGTACATGCCAAAAGCTTTTTAAAAGGTGCCATTTATCAGCGAGGGTGGGAGAGCAGGTTGCTAAAGCTATTTCTACAACCTCCAAAGCAAGCTTAAACAAACATGGCAACTGGGTGTAGGACAAGGCGCAGTACCTGATTGATGGGGGTCTATTAAGCACGCAGAGCCGCCAATAGCTACACGCTCCCTGGATGAAGGCCAAGGTGCTTACATGATGAGTGGTTATGTAACCATAAGTACCCATGGAATCTGGGCAAGCGCACATCTGATATGCTCCCCCTTTCTAATTTTTGGCATCAAGGGGTTGCATACATAACTGGAATGCAGGAGCCGTCCCCTCCAACTCCCTCCCCTTTCCTAAAGATGGGCAGGCATGAGGACCACAGTTTGCTCATCTCAGAAGAGTTACTGATGAGCTCCAAATTTCCTGTCCCCCACTCTCCCCAGATACCACACCCAAGCCAAAAGTTCTCCTGTCCTGTTTTAAGCCTGACCTATATTTAAGGAACGGCTAAATTTAAGATCAACATCATTTGCTGGAGCAGGATTTCAAAAGAGAGCTGTTTCCAGAGATTAACTCAAACTTTAAACCACTCCATTAAAAAAAAAAATCATTTTAAAGGCAAGCCTTTTCAAATCCCCGGACAAAACTCAACTCAGCCCCATATCTCATGGCTCACTTGGACAAAATTCAAAGCAGAAGTTCATTTAGCAAACGTTTGGGACCTATGGTTGCCCTGCCTGCCTTTTGCTCTCGCTCTGCTGTGGACCGGAGCTTGTCTTCATCAAGCTCATGATGAGGCCGAGGCCTGTTCTCCTCGCTTTTCTGACACCTACAATCCCTGAGGTCACCCCTCTTAACAAAAACCCAACCCAATCCGCTGCTCTCGGATAATTCCTGACATTGACCCAATTCGGGCAAAACAGAACTGTTCCAGAGGGTTTCCAGCTATGCAGTCCTCACACGACCAGAACTTTCTCTCACAGAGTGGCTTGTGGCTTCCAACCACCAACCTTTGGTGAGCAACTGAGCTAACCAGTCTGTCCCCAGGCTTCCTTCTTCCTCTCTCACCTCGGTCTACGTTAGTGACTCACAGGGATCACCTCTCACGCTGATCAATGAGAGCTCACTGTTTTGCCCTTGCCTCAATACAGAAATAGCACTCCCAGCAAGGCTTGGAAGGAAAAGGTCAAGTGCTGAATACAATGTAGTGATTCAGGTGATTTCAGGAAATTTGCTTAGCTACTCATTAGCCATCTTGATGAATAAAGAACAGTCTTCAGAACAACTGATCAGTTGTTAATCGTTTCCATTTTAAAAAATCTCTATCTGCTTGTAACAGGCATCGAGCTGCTACCTGAAAGGTCAGTGGTTCAAACCCGCCCACCTGTCTGAGGGAGAAAGATGAGCCAGTCCACCCCTGTGAAGATTTGCGATCTTGGAAATCCTATGGACAGGGTTGCTTTCAGGTGGAACTAACTTGAAAGTAGTGGGTTTGGACTGGTTTGGACCTGCATCCAGCAAGAGACTAGAATTCATACAGGGCCTTTGTCTATACCTCTTATCATGCACATATGATGGGGAACCCCCTCCCCCCAAAAAACATATTTTTCTCCAAAGATATATATATATATATATTATACATAATAAAACAACCTTATCACATTCAAAGTACTCTCCATTACACTTAATACAAATCTGTGATTCCATTCTTGGAAATATTTTTCAAACTCATCTGTTTAGATGACTGACAGCACCTTCCTTGTTTTTTTCTTGACCTCTTACATGTCATCAATGCCCTGTGCTTTTATATCTCTCTTCATTTGCAGAAACAAAGAGAGGTTGCACAGAGTGAGGTCAGGTGAGTAAGGTGCATAGGGTAAGCAAGGCCTGCTGTTTATTGCCAAGCATAGGGTAAGCGAGGCCTGCTGTTTATTGCCAACAACTAGCACACTGAGCTGGCTGCACGAATAGGTGCACTGTCGTGGTGGCAAAACCAGTTCCCCTACCCCCTACCCCTAACCCTACCTGCCACAAATCAGACCTTGTGTGTTGCACACTGTTATGCAATCTTTTTGGAACCTCTAAATCAGTGGTTCTCAACCTTTCTAATGCCATAACCCTTTAATAGAGTTCCTCATATTGTGATGGAAAATAAAATTATTTTCATTGCTACTTCATCCCTGTCATTTTGCTACTGTTATGAATTGGGCAACCCTTGTGAAAGGGTGGCTTGACCCCCAATGGGGTCATGACCCACAGTTTGAGAACCACTGCTCTAGATAGAAAGCCTGATTAACAGTCTGACCTCATGGAATGAACTCCAAATGCACTATCCTCCTCACACGAAAAAATCAAATGAGCATTGTTGAGCATTTTGGGGTGAGGTGACAATGGTGTCTGCCACTGGCTTGACTGAAGGTTGCTTTCAGGTCATCAGGATAGCACCATGCTTGTCCACACCTTAGGGGAAAAGTCTGGGTTACTTCAGAGTGGTTCTTTTGAAACATGAGATGTTTCCAGTCGATATTCCTTTTGCTGGTCAGTCCAAACCCAGGCACAAATTTCAAAGTGACCCTTCTCATTCCCAAATTTTCCATTAAAAATTCACTGAATGGAGCTCCTGTAGTCCAGACAACTTCCCCATCTCTTCAATGGTCCCTTGTCGTCATCAATATTTGAGCACAAGTGCATGGATTTTGTTGATATTTTTGTCCATTCAGGATGGTGATAGATGTCCAGAATGAAGTTTGTCATCAATTGACATGACATCTTTTTTGAAATGAGAAAACCACTCATACACTTGAGTTTTTCCCATAGCACTTTCCTTGTAAACTGCATTTAACATCACAACAGTTTCTGAGGCATTTTTACCAAGCAGGAAACAAAATTTCACAGTCGCACACTATTCTCTTAAGTCAGTCATCACAAAAAAAAAAAAAAAAAAAATGAGGCTTGAGCAAAACTTCTCTTACAAGAAACTTCCCTGTGACCAGAAAGAACCTTTCCAGGTGATGCCACTGAGTGCACTAGCTCAAAGTAAGTTAGTTGCTCAATGCTTATGGGAGGAGGTGTAGGGAAGGGGGTGGCGGGAATGCACCCTACAAAAGCTTTGTCCAACTTTTATCTGGTTTTTTTGGGGGGGTCACCCCTCTCATAAATAGGTATTTGCCAGCAAAGACACAGTGGTTTCCTTACAGAGGCCCTTAGTTGGGGCTGGAAAGGATGTTGCATTTTGTAAGACATTCAGATTTCCTCATCATGGACACCTTGACCACATTCATATTGAAAATTGTGGATGTAGGCATATAAGTAGAGGGGCCGATTGCATATAAACTGACCAGACAGAATTTAAAAATATTAACCATTATTTTACAGACTGTATATAGCCCAAAAAATGTTTGATGGGTCAAGAGGAACACAAATGAATACAAAATAATCAGATATAGATATAGCAACTGCCCCAGAAGCTCCTGCAGTCCTTGGGGTTCTAGAAGATTAGGGGCTAGTCACAGGGTGAATGCTGATAGCATTCCATCAAGTGGTCAGCTTGAAAAGAGACCCATTTTCATAACTTTTGTCATCAGGTAAATAAAATGTACACCTACAGTTTAGTAAAGTAACAACAACGATTGTCATGTTTGTGTGCTGTTGCATCAATCCCAACTCACAACCACCCTCCCTGGCCCCTTGGGTTTCCTAAGCTGCCATCTTTATCGCAGAGGAGCCCCAGATCTCTTTTCCTAGAGAGCTGTTGATGGGCTTTAACCCAGCTCTTCTGTTAGTAGCCAAGTCCTGAACCACTGTGCATCCAGGGACGACTGACAGCAATGATAACAAACCAAATCGACTGAGTCCATAGTGGCCCTACAGAGGGGTTCCGAGGCTGGACAGCATCATAGAAGCAGAGGGCAGCTTTCTCTTATGGAACAGCTGGTGGGTTTAAATCTCAGACCTTGAGGTTAGCAGAGGCACTGCCATCCAATGGATGCCAACTCATAACCACCCTGTGGTGGTTACATAATCTGTTGTCACTTTGAGACTTACAAGTGAAGGGGTGGCGTCTAGCCTGTCAATCAGGTCATAGTTCGATGACCTCATTTGAAAGTGCTAAGGAGATAAATAGCTCTATGGAGGCAGGACACATGCTCATTTCCTGTGAGACGTACTTGTTGATGAACCCCATGGAGACAAGCTGATGGCAGCCAAAGCCTCAGAACTGGAGAAGTCACGTAAAGACCCTGCCAGCACTGAGATGCTTACACTGCCACTGGATCCACAAGACTTCCCACTCACTGACCTGTGATCATCCTGCACTCGACATCATTGCATGTGTTCCCTGAGTCTGAAGAGGAATTTATAGATTATTATGAGACATATGGGTTAGTACCGGACTTACGGACTTGATGTGGACTGGGCTGGGCTGCTTTCTTAATGCGCAATTACTCTCTGATATAAAACTCTCTGTAGCACACGAGTCTCCCTGGATTTGTTTCTCTATTCTACCCAGGCTGACACCCCCCCCCCCCCAGCACCCTGTATGCCTTTTGGTTTCTGAGAGTAAACTCTAATGGAAATAGAGAGTCTTGTCTTGCTCCAGAGGAAATGCTGGTGGTTTTGAACTGAAAATTTCCCGATCTCAGTCCACAGCACAACCATTACACCACTAGGGCTCCTGGTCCTAAGTATAGCTGCCACTAATGACGGCGTCGCTGTTACCACCTAATACTAAGTCAGCTGCTGCTCATGGTTATCTGGGTTACTGTGTAGAACTTCCCTAGAAGAAGACCTTCACTGCACAGAAACAGATCAGCAGCCTTTTCTTCCATAGTACTTTGTGGGTTTAAAGACCAAGCTTTAGATGAGTAGTTGAGTGAAAATTACTTACATTGCAAGGTTAGTAATGTTAATGCCATTTTATAGCAGAGAGAATGGAAAACAGCTTATTGACAAGATAAAGCTCATGGTTATATGGTTCAGTGTTCAATGCAAAATAAAACACCAAACTCACTGCCATAGAACCGGTTGCAACTCATTGCGACCCTAAAAGAAGGGGCAGAACTGTCCCCTGTAACTTCCTGAGACTGTAACTCTTTATGGGAGGAAAAGCCCTGTCTTCTCCCATGAAGCAGATGGTGGTCTCAAACTACTGACCTTCCAGATAGTAGTCCAAACCATAACCACTCCACACCAGGGCCCCTGCAGGTCAGTACAGCAGGTAAACTTTTCTGTACTTATAGAGGAGGAGTGGGCCAAGCCTGGTAAGGGAGTGGTAATTGTTTTTGACATTTCTAAGAACTTCACTTACTGCCCCTTCTCCATTTCTGTATATGTATCTGGCATTCTAAAATATAGAGAAAGAAACAATCGACAAGGGACAGGAATCTCTGAAATATGCCCCAACACTGGATGCAGTTTGAAGACACTGTGCTAAGTGCAGCACCCCTGACCCGCAAGGACAATCCGTGTGCAAGCGTACTTACAAGGGCAAGTCAAGAAATGTCACTACTGGAGCTCCAATGCAAACATGGGCAGGTTTATCCCAAATAAAACGTGTTTAGACCTGACTCTGTGATCAGTGGGCGCTGCACACGAGCCCTCATCATCATACATGCACTTATCTTAGTCTTTTTAGGAAGCCCTGGGCAGGGTTAAACTCAAGGCAAAGTGGCAAATTCTGAAAACGCAGGGACCTTTGTTGTTTCAATGATTCACAATGGGCAATCTGGGTAGATTTTCTTAAAGGACACGGGATAATCGCTGAGGGTGGGGGAGGTCATCAGAGGGCAGTATTTAAGAACAGGAAAAAGTGTCCTGGTGAGAGAAAACACAGAGAAGTTGCTACCTGGACTTTCTCCATCCCTGCTTGCTCCTTCTCTGAGGCAGCAAGGCTGTCCAGTGACAGTTTCATGGAGAAGCCTCACCCTGTTCTCCCCACAGCCCGGATCCTGCCCCTTCAGACTTCTTGTAGCTCCCCAGACCCAAAGAACTTTGCAAAGGAGCAGGGTAGGGTGTGTGCCCTCCAGCTGCCTGAACTGCTGTTTGACATGGTGCCGATCAAAGACCACAGAATGGGTCTGGGAGGACAAGAAAGATGAGAGCACTGGCTTCAGAAGTGTGTAGACTGGCATGGAGAATATGCTGAGAAATGAGCGAGAGCGTCCCGTTTGGACATTTCTGTTGAATACAACTTTCTGTGATAAGTTTGTAGCAATACCTTTTGATGTGTATGTTCATTGACTAAGTGGGTTAAAAAGAACTCCTATCATGAGTCGATTTACAAGAGAAGTGACAATGACTTGTGGGTGCAATCCACTCTGCAGTCCAGGCTGATAACAGCTGGGTGTGGAAGTTGATGAGTTAGATGTAGACAATGGTCCCTCCCTCCGTTTGGCCTTGCTGCAGGGGACATAGCCCCAGATGCCAAGCGGCCATATGTCAACTGCAGAAAGGAGCCTCGTTAACACGGAGCCCTCAGGTGGTCCCCTTGTTAGAAACTCCCCTTGGTTGGGGTGCTCCATCTCTGCATAGAGAAACACTGAAAGAATACTTACTTTAGAGAATTCGTCTCAGAAACCAGGCCTCACAGTTGAGCTTGCTTGATGAATTGTCTTCAGAAATAACCACCAACTAGCTACTCATGGTTTGGTTTGTATTTCTTCTTTAAATGTTAACACGTAGACGTGACTTAGAAGGACATGTGTTTGTCATATTTGGCTGCTTCCCTCTTCCCCCCCACCCCCGATTTATTGTCCTTTCCAGGCACACAAACTTGATGTAAGCACATGTCATTCTTGGCAAACTTGGTGAGTCACTTAAAGCGACTCATCCCATTCACTAAAGAATCAAGACCCATTTCAAAAGTGTGTGCATTCGCAAGTTAATTGGCACCTCCATGAGCACAATTTGAAAGCTCTAACTGCTGTCAGAAAAAACAGAGAAGCAGCCTATGGGCTGCCATTTCTCCTCCTGCACCCATGGAAAATATCACTAATCCAGTCCAGGGACACTCAGAGCTAGCACGGGGCAAGGAGGTCTACTTGTTATGCCTCGAGGACTAATTGTGCTCTGAGGAGAGCAGCCACAGTCCAGGAAGGCCATGTGCTCAGCAGGAATGTCTCCTGAATTGAAAACTCGGGTGACAAACCCGGCTGCATTCAAACACCTCTCTGGGGAGGCTCCTTCTGTCTGGCTGGGAAGGGGCAGCAGGTGGTCATTCCCAGGAAAATCTACAGAGTTCTATATAAGAACGCATTGTGGTCGATTGCATGTCAACATGATAAAAGGGAGGGCCCAGTCACATGCACTCCCCACTCTCCTCCTCAATCAGACCACAGGTAGACTACAAACTGTTGCTTTCATCCTTTGCATGCCATTTCCTTGGTCTACTTATTCTCAACTGAGACATCTAAGAAAATGGAAGATGATGGGGGTGGCTGCTTGTAAGATCTTTGACAGGGGTGGGGGGAGCGGGTGGAGATGTCATCGATGGCGGAGAACTTCTTCAATAAATATGTCAAGGGGTAGGCTGCCCTGATCATCAAAATATAAATTGTTCATGCATTGGTCTCTTCCAAATGCAAACCCTGAAACCTAAACTCTAAATTCCTCTTGGTGCTGATTTAAGAGAGCTACTCTACGTACGCGTACGTACATGGTGGGCGCCACCAAACACGACCACAACTCCTTGAAGACATGTTCCTACCGATTTCGTGTCAGGTGACCTCTGCTCGGGGGTGGGGGGCAGTGGGGAGGGTGGTGTGACAGAGCTGAGCTACAAGAGATTAAGACAAAGTCCCAGGATTTCCCGGAAAGGTCTTAGCAGTCTTGATGTAAAAACACATTTGTTTGTTTTCAAAGGAAATGAATCAGTCAGGGCTTGGTCGCACAGACGGAGAAATTCTTGTGCAGCCCCGGAGGCAGATCCAAGGCGAATGACTGCACAGAGCTCCACAGGCTGCGCTTGTGAAATGTCTTCTTAATCAGCCCTTCTATCTCCCACTGAGATGCAGGGAGACCAGCCCGCCCTCTGGGGCCCTGTTCCTGCACGTGGAGGACACATACATCAGGGGGCACACTGAGCTAAGCGAGCCTGGAGGCACCTGGAAGAGAAGCCTGGCACTCTGCGTCTGTGAGGTCGCAGCATCCTGGCAGGGTGGTTCTGCTCTGTCTGTGGAAGGTCAGCACCAATCAGAACCGGTTCCATGGCCACCACTTTAGTGTTGCTGCTACGGTGACTGTTGGTTAGATCTGACCTGTGCATCCCAACCGGGGTGAAGGACAGCAACCAAGAACTCACTGTCACCCAGACAGTACCGACTGCTAGTGACCACACTGGACGGGGTAGAACTGCCCCTGTGAGGTTCTGAGAATGTAACTCTTTATGGGAGGAGAGGGTGCTGGCTTCTTCTCGAGGAGTGGCTGGCGGCTTTCGCACTGCTGGCCATGCAGTTGGCAGCCAAGGTGTCACCATTCGGCCCCGAGGCTCCTCAGCCAGCGTGAACAGAGGGAGGAGACGACTCTGCCAAAGGCTGAGCTGCTTGGAAGACAGAAAGGGTAGGCCTGGGTCTCATAAATTAATATTTCTGCAACCGGCTTAAATTCTACCTGCGGGTGACAAATCCTTAGAAGTATGCATATGTACTAATCTGCTTATAAGATGTTGAAATGGATCCCGAGGCATTTTTGGACTAATTACCTAGAATGATCCTGGTTCAAGTGTCAGGACAGGAATCTTTTCATAAGAATCATGTCTGCTTTCTAGAGTATCCTTGATTTGGGTTTAGAAGACCCTTAGCCAGAAGCAATTTGCCCCTCAACCAGCTTTTCCTTTTCTAAATCTGCAATTTCCAGTTAAAACAACAACAACAACTCTAACAACAACAATATCTAAATCGGAGTGTCCTGTCTGCCCTATCCCACCTTCTCCTCACTCTTCAAAAAGAGAGGGAAACCGAGTCTGGATATAATAGTGAGGCAGCATGGAAGCAAGAGTCCTCCATTTCAACTGGGTCGTTCACGTTCATCAACTGCTTGCCTTGGGGCTGCTCCCACCTCCTGCAGAATCACGTGTGTCAGGGCAGAACGCGGCTCTTGGGCTTCTCAACGGCTGAGGTCTCGGCAGTCAGCCGCCAGGTCTCCTCCCAACTTGCCTCCAGGAGAACTCAACCGTTCCACCTTCTGGTGAGCAGTTGAACACGTTGATCATACGCACGACCCAGCGAATCCGTCCTAGCCCTATCGACCCAATCACTTATGGCCCGGAGTCATCCGGTCGTGATAGTGGCCCAGATGGCGACAACAGGCCTTAGCCATCAGGGTCCTGGATAAACAGGGATGCACGCCCACCCTGGCTGCTTGGCCTTTACAGTAACGCGGTTAAGGCTATGAGAAAAATTCCCAGAGGCATTATCCAAAGCTAGGTCACCCAATCCAGGAAATGTGATTTAAGGCCTAAGAAGAACCATCTGGTTAGATGACTGTGTTTATCAGGGAGCGTATCCGCTTTTACTGTCCGTTGTGGCATGGGATTGAAGGGGCGCAGCTGTTGCCCTAAGTATAAAGTGACCAGACATCCCGCTTTTTGACAATTTAACAACGTCCCGCTGCGTTTTAAAATTAAAATAAATATACTACAATACTATTTTTGCGTTCTATGACAATTTTTGTTGCTCCATATAGACCAAATTTTTAATCAACCCTCCCCCCCATCAGTGGTGTTCCACTTAAAATCTAGTCACTTTACCTAAGTAGGCACATGCGGATAGCAGTAGAAATCCAACAAAACCACCACGCGCCCCTGTACGCTCCAGCTGAGAAGTGTGAGCCCCACAGAAGCGGTCCTGGGGTCCTCCTCCTGCTGGGTCAGTCTGGGTCTCATTTCAGAGGAAGGAGGGCACACTCAGGAAAACGACATTGGCAGGGGTGGGCGCTAGGGGCAGGGGGGAGGGGGTTGGACCACAAGTTTAAACAAAGCAGATCCAAATGCAACCCCAGTGACCTGGGCTCCTCCTCTCGTTCAGGCATGTGTGGCATATTAATGTCAGTGAAAACATTTTAAAAAACGCTGTGTTTTCAATGTAAAGGGATACACTATCGAAGAGCATTGTTTTATCTCATCTGCTGCTGATTTGTAATTTCCTTTCCTTTGGAAAACTCCAGGATTTTAATGAGCTCATTAAAAATCTCAGTGCCTAATGATCAAGAAGCATGCATAGACTGATTGTTTGAAGAGGATTCTGCTTATTGGTCTATTCCAGCTCCCCAACCTCCTCTTCACATGATGTGGGCTCCCCATTGTGGGCTTCACTCCCCACATGACCTGAACAGGTTCCAGTTCCCCCCTACCCCAGGTGTCCACGGAGAGACATATAAACCAGGTAGGACCTAGGTGATGCTCTGCTTTGGGTGGAAGAGACTCCCCCTCACTAGAATTGAGGAAACAAGGCAGGCAGAAGAGATGCCGGGGAGTGGGGGCGGGGGGGGCGCGACAGAGAAAGGCAGAACTCTGATGTGGCTGAGCTCTGGGAATGCAGGCATTTCTGAAGCCCATTCTACTTCTTGGACTTGCAAGCAATATGACCAAAACTACATCTTATTAAAATGCATTCAAGGTGAAGTTCTGTCATTTACAATCCAGAGTCTTATAACCATTATAGCCACCAAAACATATAGCACTATAAAGTGAATTCAAATATCAAATCCAAACCGAACCCCTGCCATTTAGCCAGTTCAGACCAACAGTGACCCTGTGGGGCAGAGTAAGATTACTAAAGATGACAATCCATGTGGGAACAGAGATTCTCACCCTTCTCCCTCAGAGAGGCTAAGGAAGCTGAACTGCTGACCTCGCAGTTAACCTTGCAATGCATAATCTTCTCTGTGAGCAGAGTTCCTGAACTTCCCCAAATTGGGGGTGAAAACAAAGGGTGAGGTGCACATAAAGAAGACTAGCTGTGAGCTGGTAACTATGGAAATTAGGTGATGGGTATATTGGGGCTTACTAGAACATTTTCTTTATTTGAAAATTGCCAAAATTAAAAGAGAATGTTTCTAAGTTTTCCCCAGGTCCCAAACTTACAGTCCTACTTCAATCAAGGCCAACCAAACTCACACATAAACCAGGCGATAATAGGCATACATAGGGAATGTTTGTAATACATGAACATGAGTCCAAACATATGGAAAGGGTTTTTGATATTAAACTTGCATCTACCATGGCTCCACAAGAGGTCTCAGGTGACCATCCTTAGCCACCCCAAGAGGGTTCCCCAGGGAGTGGCAGCTCCCAGGGAAATGCTGACTATGAGGGAAATCAGGATGGACAGTGCACACTGCGGGGACAGCCTGCCTCTTTCCAGGCTGTGACTTTGCCATGAGGCCACTCTTCTCAAATCGTGTCCTAACTGGTGTTCTGAGCGAGGACTGCACGATTCTGTCCCACAGGAAGGCCACCATCATCACGTCTCCTCTTGGATGAACAGTTCTCAAGCCCAGATTCTCACGGGAATGCCCACAGGATCTTTATAAGAAAATCCTGATGTCCGGGCTTTATTTCATGTTAGATCCATCCCATAGTGAACCCCTGGAGGTTTCTGGAACTAACTGTCTACAGGAGTAGAAAGTCCAGCCTTTCTCCCTCGGAGCTTCTGGTGGTTTTGACCTTTAGGCCAGGAGTCTCACAGCTGAATGAGTAAACCCTACAGGACCGCAGTGAGTTTCCAGTTTTTTGGAATCTCTGGGGGTGGGGCTCCGGTATTTGCTTTCTTAAGAACTCCCAGGGATTCGGATGAGTGGTCATGACTCAGAACCACGGCCCTGGACAGACCAGGTACTCACTTCCAGGATGTGCTTTGCCTCCCCAGCAATCTCCTGCTTTGGGTCAGAACCAACCACTCTTCCTCATCTACCCAGAGGGGTAGATCCTGTTCAATCTAAAACCTACCTGCTACTGCTTCCTCGATCCAAGTAAGTAGATCTTAGGATGCTTTTGTCTGCTTTAAAATGCAAGCAAGCCCTAGCTCACTGAAAGCCTAATTCCTTTTTTTACGTAGCTCATGCAATCATTTTAGACTTATTGAGTTACAAAGATCGTACAGAAAGTTTCTATACACCGTTTTCTCAGCTTCCTCTAAGGCAAACATCATCTAAGAATATGCCAGCTATGATATACTCACAAACCCTAAGAAATGGACATTGCTACAACACCAGGGAGCTTCAAAATATTCGTGGAAAGTGGCACTGATAGGAAATAAAAGGGAATATTCCCACAGATTTTTCAAAGCCCCCTCTTTCTAGTAAGTTAACTACACACTTGAGAGAGAATTCATTAAGCAGTCTGCTCGAGTTTTTTCTGTTCCAGGTGCTATCGAGGTCCTCACCACTCCACTTGCATTTAGCACAATGCTTTCCAGAATGAAAACAAGTCTGAATCAAGCACCATTGGCCTGAGAATCAGAGCCATGCTCTGCCCCCCACCCCCACCGCACCCTCCCGCCTCTTGCCTCCCTCATGTTTGCATTCGAACCTCTCTGTGCACCACCGATCACCCTTGGAGAGTAGAATTAAAAGTGGGATTTTTCTCCCCAGAGAAAAACGCACAGACAAAAATTGCTCATTTCAGAGCAGACAGTGAGCATTTCTCTGTCCCCCCAACCCAAAAGTTTCTGCCTTCCCCATGTGGCTTTCTCTGACATTGACTCTGGAAGGCAATCAGCACACGCCTGAGACAGCCCCAAACAACAGTGCTCTCCACTCTGGGTTTCCTCCCACAACAGCTGTCTCGGCCATTGTTCTGGGTTGGGGAAATGCCCTGGTCCAGCCGGCCAGGCAGAGTTCTTCCAGTGGGTGCTGAAGGAAGCTGGATTCTTCTCTTACCCGCCAACTCAGCTGCTACAGAAGCACCACCCCTGCCTCTCATCCCCTTACCCCTTTCCATATACCTGGCTTGACCTGTCTACCCTCTAGGGCCCCTGCTCTGTGATAGAAAGGGCCATCTTAGAAGTTAACACTTCTCAGTCACAAAGCCCTGTAACCATCTGGGCTTCAACAAAGACTCCAGCACCCGGAGCAGGCCTGACAAACTCTACTGATATGCAATCTCTGTCTCTTGCAACATAGCAGAGACCGGGCTTTCCTCCTTCTCGCTTGCTCCTGCGGGCCCTGTCTGCCTAGAATCTTCATCCGTGGAGCCAGCATGCCAGGGTCCCAGCACTGCAACGCCAGGCAGCCTGCATCACCTCTTAAGCTACCAGGAACCATGGCGGAGGGAAAGTCCACCCTACTCACTGTGCAGGACTTTACTGTAAAGCTCTTCCTTCAACCTGTTCCTCAACCCCTGCTGGTCCCAGTCAGCCCTGCCCACAGATGCTGCTCACTCATTTCTCTCTATGCTGCAGCCACCTGACTTGGTCCCAGGGAGGACCAGGTTCACACCGGAGCTGTGTGTCCTTTAGGATGCCACGCCCCCCACTCCCACCCTCACCCGGGTCCTGGACCACACTTTCTTGCCAGGATCACATCAACGCTCCACACCAACCAGAAGCAACAGGGGTAGAGAAGAACAGATCATTCCTATGGACAGAGAGCTGAGTTCAATCTTACCTTCTGCAAACGGTTCCCACTCATAAAAGCGTCCCATGAACGGCTTGTTGTTGTAGGACGCACACTGCACCTCTCGGATACTTCGGCTGCTTTCTGGACACACCTGACCAAACAGCGAACATGCAATTAGCAACCCAGAACATTTTGTGGCCTCAGAACACCTCTCTAATGTTGAATACCGGGGTTCCGGTGGTACCAATGGTTAATTCTCACAGTTGGCGCAACAAATCATTCAAAGGTCCAAACCCGCCCAGCAGCAGCTCACAAGAAAGTAGATTGTGACCCTCGAATCAGCTACTGACCAACCCTGCGGAGGGAGGTTCTCCTCCGACATGCCCGAGGCCACCAGGAGTCAGGATGAACCTGACAGGAGTGGGTTTGTCTGTTGATGTTTGGTTTTTCATTCTCTACCCAAACAAAGGTTTCTAAAACCCATCCAATCACAGCGTCAAAACCTTTAGCTGCAGATTCCCTGGCTTCAACTCAAGCTTATGAATTGTTGGCGGAAACTGAATTTTTAACAAGATCTGTCCAGTTTTTTTCTTTGTACATCACAACTGGAAAACGACCTAAACCTTCTGGGCCTGACCAACTGACCTGCCCACTCTCGCTCCAGGAGGCCATTGATTTCTGTTCATGCCATGCCCCTGAACTAGCACTCACAGGAAATACATGCCGATTTTTTCCAGGTGCCAGGCAGTTTTAAACATTCTGCACATATAATTTTTTTTAACCCTCATGAGAATTGATGAGGCAAATATTGGTCTTGCAAGTATTTTGCAGATGAGGAAACTGAGCCATGGAAGAGCCATACTACTACTCAGTACAGAACCAGAAGAAGGCACGTGGGGGCAGGCCTCACACACAGCTAACCTGTGGTGCCTCCTCTTCTGCTTACAGATGCATTTGAATAGGCATGTAAATGGTGTGTTTATGGGAGTGTGGATGTGTGTGTGTGTGTGTGTATCTTAGCTATTTTTTCAAATGCCATGAGACTCAAGATTGAATGTAAAAGGGGCCTATGCTACATTCGCAGGATAAGATGAACTAGGTTACAAATGTTTAGTGGGTGTGGAGCACTGATACATTTGCTGTAGACTACATCTTTTCACAAAAAGAATAACTTGCATATCCTATGATAAGAAAATGAACGTCAGTGTCTCAGCAATCAGGGTAAAACGTTGTTGCTATCCCACCACAAACAATAGACTTTCCCCAATCTACTTGAAACGCCTCATACTTTCACTAAAATGCTGTGTCATAACTGATACTATAATTACAAATGAAGAAAGGAGTAAGATTGAGCACTGTATCCTGCCCGACAAACCTGCTCGATATATAAATTTATAGGAGAAACTTGCTGGATGCATAAATTAAAGCTTTTAGGTAAGTATTAATCCTCCCAGCATTACTTTATGCTTTTCCCATCCTAGCACTAGACTAAATTATCACCCCTGTTGGTATTATAGTGAATGCATGTATGCTAGATTGCATCTGTGTGGACATCCAACATGTTTTAAACTTAAAGTCCTATATATGACTATTTGCCCACACTCAGAACATAACTCTGTACACAAATACTAAGCAGTGCAGCTAAAAAGTAACTTCACTGCAGTGGTCAGCTGATTCAAGTCCCCTCACACCTGGCCCTGGGCTGCTTCCCAGGACATGCACAAGAGCCTGCCCTTTGGTTTATAGCGGAGAGCTGGAGATGCTGGAGTCACCACATGGGTGCACAAGGCAGTTCTCTCAAAATGGACCAGAGACCTGCCATTCATTCATGTAAAACAACCTTGACTAGCGACTGCTCTTGTTGGACCCACATACAGGCCAAGTCAATGCAGCAAGTTAATGACCGCCCACCCCCATCTCTAGCTTATTAGAAAGAAACAAGATCTTCCCACATGATTTATAAAGAGAAGGAGTTTCAACTGTATAATGGAAAGATGTCAACACAGGTGTTGAGGTGGTAGGGGGCTCATACCACGTGGGTGCCTTTGGGCCCGACAAGGTTTTTGGCCAGCACATTCTCCTACACTGGAGTTGATATCAGTTTCACTTAGTGTTTTGCCAGTTCCTGTCTGCTGTGGGGCTCCTCTGCTTGCCATCTATGGGTCTGTATCTGAATTACTGGTGCCTCTCTATTTTGATGCCCTAACTCCATGCAGCTTCGCCTACTGGATAGTGTGTCACAGAGTCAGCAGCACTGTCTAGGCTGAAACCCGAGTCACCTGCCCACCTCTCTGTGTCTTCCCATCCTTCCGAAATCCACCATCTAAAGGAGGAGTTCCCCACAACTACTGTGCCCCCACCCCCACCAATCACTCAGGGATCTTGTTGGAAATACAAACTCCAGGATCCCACTTCCAAGGATCACTATTCAGTAGATCTGGGACAAGAGCCAGGAATCTGCAGTTTGTCAAATGGTCCAGGTGCTTCTGAGTCTCTAAGCTATGCTAAGAAAATATCCAGCCACTCCCCTCCCCCGTTTCTTTCTTTCTTATTGATATGGTGTAATTATGAGCAAAGCCTGAAGAGGAGCAATCTGATCAGACTCTAACTCAAAATGACCAAAGCACTCGCCAGCTTTCTTC
The DNA here is from genome assembly GCA_004026705.1 of Nesogale talazaci. Lineage (NCBI taxonomy): Eukaryota > Metazoa > Chordata > Mammalia > Afrosoricida > Tenrecidae > Nesogale > Nesogale talazaci. The sequence continues at coordinate 27,793 of PVJH01006351.1, read as the reverse complement.
AATTGGTTGAAAAGTATGTGTGCATGTGCATGTGTGTGTGTGTGTGTGTGTGTGTGTGTGTGTGTGTGAGAGAGAGAGAGAGAGAGAGAGAGAGAGAGAATATGCAGAAAAGGAGAGCCATCTCCTTAGAATGTAAAGACACTCTGTAAAACCACTAATCAGATAGTCCAAATGCTCACGGGTTTATAAAGAAGTCTACTGTATGTGTCAGAAACATTTGCTCTCCTGGAAACTGAGGGAAGAGAGGAAGAAATGAAGCCAGGTGGAAGGAAAGCAACCTCTGCTGGATAACGGATGGTCGGGGAAGCTGCTGCTGGTATGAACACCCAAGGGTGGCCACAACCCACCCCGGCTCCAGCCAAATCATATGGAACAAAGAGTCGCATGAAGCAGAGCATGATGGGAACTGGTGGTAGAACAAATACTGATGGGTAGGCAGGGTGGGCTGAGCTCTGATGCTGGTGAGAAGCTGACAGGCCAGGGAGGCCACCTGCATGGCTCTGGAAGCTAAGCCGCTGGCGGCCCCAAAGCCAGAACCACAGAGGCTTCCAGAAACATCAGCTGACTCCGTGAAGGATTCCAGGATAACGTGTGATTTTACACCCTTCTGGCTAAGAGTCAAAATTCACTCAATGGCAATAGGTTTGGCTTGGGGAGTGGAGAGAGGGGGGCGCGCCAGGACCAAAGTTCAATTAAGAGGCGATTGGTTAGATGAAATGAGAGAAGGCCTCATGCTGGGAGTGGATGCCAGGCCTGGCTTTGTTTTTACAAATACCGACTCTCAGACTCCTCTCCTACGGGAGAGTGGGGTGAGTGCCCAAGCTGTCCCAGGGCAACTCTGACGCAGCCAGCCGGACATCGTTGTAAGCATCCGTCTCCCTCCAAATCGCTTAACCAGAATCACCGAATATTCGAGAAGGAAATCAAACTGAACCCCGTGAGTTTACAGATGACAAGACGGAGAGCCAACGAAGGTGCTTACGTGGCCAGTCGTCTCACAGAGAGCCAGAACTGAAAGTCCTGGCCAGTCAGCCCCTCTGTATCACCCCACCTGCCCCATCAACAGAAACTGGAGCTCCCTGCTGGGCTTCCTGTTTCTGTCCTCAAAGCAGATCCAAACAAGCGGACTACAAGTCCTTTTTCTCAATAGCCACACACATATGAAGACAAGAGAATCAGTGGCTGTTCATGGGTAGAATTCCTGCCTTCCTTATAGAAGATGTGGTATCAATCCTAAGCAAATGACCTCAGAGCTCCCACTTACTGGTCTGTGGAGGCTTGGGTGTTGTCAGGAAGCTGCGTGATTTTCAGCAGAAATGCCAGACTAAGCCAGACCAAGAAGAAAAGCATCATCTACATGGGAAACTCAGCCAGCGTACACCCATGGATCGCAATGGTTCTATCCCCAGGTGGTCCTGAGGCCTGGCACAGGACCAGACAGTATTTCATTCTATTGTGCAGGGGATTGTTGTGGCCTGGGATGCGTTGCTAGTGATAGTTTTTTAAGTAATATTTTTTGGGGGTAAAAGTCTACATAGCAATTGAGGTTCCCATTCAACAGTTTCTATATAGATTGTTCAGGACCATTGGCTACATCCCTTACACAGTGTGAACAGTCTCATTACTTTCTCTCTTTTTTTCTTTCCCTCCCTTCCTTCGCTTCAGTTTGGCCCAGCATCCAGCAAACAATCTCATTACTTTCATTTCCTAGTTGTACCATTCCTATAAGCTAGTTGCCATCCACCACCACCACCACCACCACCACCACCACCACCACTGCCCAGCTTCTAAACATTGTCTTCAAGTAATTGTTGACTGTTTTCATGTACATAATGATTTAAAGTAGCACAACACTTATAGATGGGAGTCTTTATTTTGTGGGGAAACCTGTTATTTAGTTGTTGTATGAACTCTGTGGCTAATTTTGGCTCAAGGCTTAAAGACTATCTCAGGGCAATAGTCTCTGGGAGTTTGCCAGCCTCAACTGGTCCAGAATCTGTTCATCTGGCTCTGTGTTAGTTTGATTTCCCACCCATCCAGACACTCATCTCTTGTGAGGCTTCTCAAAAACCAGGGTCATCTCTTGTGAGGCTTCTCAAAAACCTCAAAACTCAAAAAAAGTAGTGATAGCCAGCTACCGTCTAGGACTGGTCTCAGGTCATCTGAGTGACAATTTATAAGGCAAATTGGCTCTCCACTCAACAATCCACAGACATTTAGTTTCATGACATTGATGGCAAACCCCACAGCATAACAGCATTCTTCCCACTTCTTCCCTGGGCTTACTCTTTCCATCCTTCCTTTTTTCTTAGTCATTCGATCTTCTGAGTTTTATCCCTGGGCAAATGTTACTCTTTAGAGTTGGCATGGTTCATTGTTCTAAGGGGTTCAGGCTTCTCTGGTGAGACCGTTCCCCCTAAGGGTCTGCTTATTGCGTAGTGAGCCACAAGGGTGAGTTCCATTCCAGTCCTGAGAGTGACTAAAGGGCCAGTTTCCTTCAAAGCAGTAAGTGTGGTCATTCTTTTACTTTTCAGTTTGTCCCACATGTTGCTCCCTCTCTATCAAGGACCCTCTATTGTGATATCACCCAGAGTGGTCAAGAGTGGGAGCCTGGCACCATCTAGCTCTTTTGGTCTTAGAGGTAGAGGCTGAGGCTTATAGGGTCCATTCATCCTTTGTACTAATGCTTCCACGTGTCTTTGATCATCCTCACTGTGGCAGTTAAGTAATTTCACGTGAACTTGAAGATATATCAAAACGTAGGGGTAGAGTTTAGCCTGTCAATCAGGTTATAGACTGATGGTGACTCCCTGTGGATCTAGCCTTCTCATTAGAAGGATCCTGGAACCTTCCTCTGCACACAGACACACAGATACACTCTTCCTTCACCTTTCTGCTGACGAGTCACCCTGGGACCTGCCAGAGCCCTGTGATGTGTCTACTGCCATCGAATGCACATGACTTTGCACCCACCAACCTGTGATCTCCCTGCATTCTGTATCATTACATTTGGCTGCGGGAATCTGAAGAGGGACTTTCTAAGTTAGGACTAGTATCTGACTTATAGACTTTATAGGGACTGGGATGTTTTCTCGATATATATAATTACTTCTTGATAGAAAGCTCTTTCTAAAAAAAAAAGTTCTTTCTTACATATATATGAGTGTCTGGATTTGTTTTTCTAGTCAACTCAACCTAACACACTCCCTCTTCCAGGAGGGAAGAGACCAATAATAACATCTGAATTCATCATTTGTAAGCTTTTAAGACCCTATTTCTTAGCCACCAAAGTAGAATATTGTCTTTGAGGGCTATATTTTGCCAACTGATCTTGCTGTCCTCTGGCCATGTATTAATACCTCAAAAATACCTGGCCCTCTTTTTTATGCACTTGTCTCTTCCAATCGAACTAGACATTTGTGGTGAGGCATTCAGGGTACCTCATTCCTCAGTCACCAACAGGTTCTTTGAATTGACCATGGGCCACTTAACTTCTGTGGCAGGAATTCTTCACATGGTATCAGACCTACAGTTATGATTCAAGTGCCGAGGAAGCAAATCCATCTACAATTCCCAGGAGGCAGCTGAGTCTAGGTTGGCGGTGGTACGTGCGGAAGTCACCATGAGAGTTAACAAGGTGCCCGGGTAGGTCAGCATGGCCCTGTGCTCGACTCCAAGCAGAGACCCACACGTGGCCAAGCAAGCTGCCAGCTGGAAGTCAGTGCACTACTCCTGGGGCTCTGGGGTAGAGAGGACCTGCTCAGAGAAATGGTAGACCCAGCACTCCCAGATATGGTAGAGTTGTGTGTGATATAGATGAGGAGAGCACAACCTGGGGTGATGCTGCTGCTGATCGGGTTGAGCAAGCTTGCTAACTTTTCGTGAGTACTTAACTAAACGCTAGAAAGTCCACCCTGCCACTGAGGTATATTAGCCCATTTCATCTTCTCAGCGACCCAAAAGGTAAGCAGATAAAGAAACCAAGGCCCAGAAAGGTAAAACGACTTCTTCAAAATGCAACAGTTTGGATTCTCAGTCCCAATCTAATTACCACTGTGTTACAGTGCCCTGAAGTTAATTTATTACAGACTCTCAGATGAGCAGGCCTTCACTCCTTCTTGCCTAATGCCAGGAGAAATCTCAGAGTTCAAGTTGGGATTTGACCTCTCTCCCCAAACAACAACAACAAAAACCCAAACTCACCGCCATTAAGTCAATGCCAACTTGTGACCCTACAGGACAGGTTTGACCTGCCCGTGAATTTCTGAGACTGTAACTGATCGTGGGAGTAGAAAGCCCTGTCTTCTCCCCAGGAGTGGCTGGTGGTCTCAAACTGCCGACTTGCAATTAACATCCCAACACATAACCCCTATGCCACCAGGACTGGAACTGGATAAAGGGCCCAAATGAAAGCAGCCGGAAGCAGTGGTGTGAAGCTGAAAGCCTATCAGAGCCGAGGAAAGTCTGTTCCACGTCTCTGGTGAAGATGGCACAGCAGCATCCAATTGGTTCCCTCTCTGAAGGTAACGCTTTCAGGTTACAGATGATTTTTGCTTCGGTTATATTTGAGATGGGTTATTTCCTGATGCTACAGATGGAATCAGCCCTCACCCTGTCTCTATGGTTTGGCCTTAGGGTCGTTTTCCTGCAGACAGCTGACTCTTTGTGTGGACACAGATTCTTGGTCCTGTCAGGTCGGGAAAGCTGAGACAGGGAAAAAGCCATGTGGACAGAGATCACACTCATTCAGAATGGGGCCACCACGGGCCATAGCTTTATAGCCAAGTAATAACCCTGGGAGACAACTCCCTACCAATGACTCCTTTCCACCCCAAGGAGAGGGGGAAGCTTCCATGAGACTCCTCTGGGAAGAGAAGTAAAGATGCTTTTGAATATAATGAGCTGAATTCTTATAGAGCCATACAGGCCATAGCCAAATGGACGTCATGTCCCTTGAGACAATCGGCTCGGAGATGCTGAGAGGCATCACGAGCACCACATTTTGAAAACAGGCTGTGTTTCTGCATGACTCTGGCTTATCCGAGGTGGCAATCCACTCCAGTGCTCAATGGGCCACAGGAGGAGGAGTAACATGACCTTGAAGGAAGGGAACAAGAGATTGATTTATCTCTTCATCTGGAAGGTATCCTGGTGGTGCAGAAGGTGAAGCAATGGGCTTCATCTTCTTTGAAGTCAGCCTGGGTCAGGCATGCATTCTTAGCTTCTCTATGGCTCTGGATTCAATCAAAAGACTAGCTACCATGACAACACACAGCACACTTGACATCACCACAGTGAAGACAGCTAAAAAAAGACATCTAGGGACTGTCCCTGCACTGCCCTGAGAAAGTGGCTGTGTGACCTTGGAAAAGACATTTAACTTCTGTAAGCCTCAGTTACCACAGCAATGACAACGTCTACCTCACTTCCCATGAAGGCTTCTAGTTCATGGCAGCGCTCAGTAAATGTTAGACTGATTAAAAGCGAAGTGGAAACATACAATGAACTCAGCAGTTCTAGAAACTGTCTGCACCTGAAACAGCCGTTCAGAGCAAACATCCTCTTTCTTCCTCTTGCCACAAGCCCATTGGCTTGGTTTTCTAGTTGTAGAGCAATATAACTTCAGGTCAAAGTTTCTTATAGGTTATTCAAAACATTTTTGAAAAATGTGCTTAATGTCTCCTAAACTTGGAAACTCCAGCTATCTTCAATTTGTCCAATGAGGTGGCCTTCATATCCCTGTGGCGCTGGAAGGTCTGCCACCAGTATTTTCAATACCAGTAGGGTGACCTGTGGTGGACAAGTATTAGAGAAGTTTCCAGAGTAAGACACCTGAAGAGGAAAGTCTTATCAAGCTACTTCGGGTATGATGCCACATGAAAACCTTACAGATCACAGTAGAATATGAGCCCTCTCTGATGCAGATGACACAGGAGGGGTAAGGTGTCATTCTGATTGACATATGGTTACCTCACCCACAACAAGGGAGAACAAACTCAAGCTTCTGCCACTCCCATCGCTTCTCCAGAGAGAGACATTGAACAGTTTCATCCAAAAGGATTGAGCCAAAACTTGTCCTGTTTTAAAACACAATGTTTTCTTAATCCTCAAGCACTTCTTTTCTTTTTCCATCAAAGAGAAGTTCGTAAAGTTTTCCTGGAGAAGAGTATTTCCTTCTCGTTCAGTATACACATCAAAGCCCCAAAGGATTTCCATATGATTAAACCCAACCATTCACCCAAGAGAATCCGGTATTTTGGACGCATGCCTACACAAATAAGTAGGCTTTTTTTTTTCTTTCTGGTTTTAGATGATTGATTCATCTCTTTATCTGAAAGGCATCCTGATGGTGCAGAAGGCTAAGCAATGGGCTGCTAACTACATGGCTGCTAACTACAAACCTACCAGCTACTCCACTCATAATGAATTCTGATCAATCTCATAATGATTTCTGATCTCAGAAACCCTGTGGGTTGGTTCTACTCTGTCCTATAGAGGCACAAGAAGTTAGGATCAACTCAACACCATGGAGCTTGGTGGGAGTCATATCTATAAAGAAGGAAGACTCTCTGATGACGCTTGATGGGTAAGTCAAGCCCCACTACTGCCACTATTGCTCTACAACTAGAAAACCAAGCCAATGGGCTTGTGGCAAGAGTACTGCGATTAGGTCGGCCTAGAAAACCATATGAGAGAAAAATGAGGTTTTCTACCCTTGAAAACAGTTATCGTCTCAGAACCCCATGGGGGCAGATCCACTCTGTCCCATTGTTTCACTATGAGTGAGGTCAACCCAATGCCCATGAGTCTGTTTGTTTGTTTGTTTGTTTGTTTGTTTGTTTGTTGAGGAAACCTGACTGGCAGTCCTGCTCTGTAGGACAGGTTACTGTGAGTTGGAATGTATTCAAGAGCACACAGCAACTATATCTTATCAGAAATATGGTTTATCAAAACTCTTCCCCCCACCCCAGATAGAAAATATTTGGTAAAAATGTAAATGTATTAAAACATCCTAAACTCCTTTCTGAGGAAGCACCAATTCCTCATGGCTTCTTTATGCCTATCATGCTAATAAGACTGTCTGTCTTCCCATCTGTACTTGCTATACCTGGGCATGCAGTATCATTCAGGGAAAACACAGACTGCAGCCCTGGAGTGTGTCAGCCACTGGGGTGAGGACCAGAGACACAGAGAAGAGTCAGCTCTAGCAGTGACCTTAGGGACCTCACAGGCGAATGTGAGAAACAGCCAGATGCAAAGATGCGACAGGCCACGTGAGGAAGTTTAAAGGACTGCTTGCAAAGCAAATGCTGATTCATGTCAATAGATCAAGTCTTTTATGTTAGTCCCGGTAAACTAGAGAAACAAATCCATAAACTCACACATGGATATAAGGGAATGGCTTATATGCAAAGGGAATGGAACACTGAAAAAGCATCCCAACCCAGTCCAGTTGAAAGTCATAAGTCCGGTATTAGTCCATATGCCAGCTATGTCTATAATGTCTCCTTCCAACTCATGAAGTCACAGGTTATTGGGTACAGAATCCTGGCACTAGCAGGGGTCTCCCCATGGCTCCTCACTTCCAGGGTTCAGGATCCATCAACAGCATCCAGGGGTGGCAGAAGCCACTCATCGCTGGCAGAGGGCTTCATGTGGCCTCTCCAGCTTCAGAGGTCTGGCTCCATCAGGGCAAAGCTGTGTGGGTTTTCCTCCAGCTACTTCAGCGCCTGGGATGCTGCCATCTTGTCTTGTCCATGATCCACCGTCTCTGAGACTAACTCCCAACAACCATAGGGATAGCTTCTCATCTCCATGAGGGAAATTTCGTGAGATTTCCCAGAAGTGTCAGGAGAAAGCCATGCCCACACGGACGACTCATTGGCTGCTCAATGGCGATCTCCAGATTAACAGGCTAGACTACCCCTACAGCTCAATCATGAAATTAACATAAGCACATAACTGCCATAGCTTTCTAATGTTGATAGATCAAGAAAATAAAGAATCATCAGTCTATGCTGGAGAGCCACAAATACAAATGAAAATGAAAAGTGTGGCTAATAGAAATCAGACGAGTGGGAGGCAGGGCCGTGGCCTCTCTACATTTCAGAGAGGCTGAAGTCGATCTTTGAAGAGGCGGAGGTACTAGCACATTCTTTAACTCTAAGACCCGAAAGTTTAGAATGATGGAGTCTAATTATATAGTGGGAGGGAGAGTGCCATCTATGTCTCTCCATTACTGCTGTTATTTCTTACTAGTTGAGTGTATTGCTGTTAGTAATCAGTTTTGAACAATGCCCATTATTATAATTAAGTGGTGATTGAAAGAAAGGCAATGTAACCCATTTTCAATATAAAAACAAAACTAGACTACTGATCAGGTCAACAGATGTTCATTCTTGTCACTGTCCTTTATTAACTTGTGTGCTAACTCATTTCCAACTGCTGTGAACTTAAGCATACCCACTGGGCCTAATGTCTTATAGGAAGTTAAGGTACAAGATTGTAAGAAATTTGGAAGAAGGGAATTATTTTCTTTGGCTTGAAGGAAGCTATTTCTTTTATGCTTATTTATTTTAATCTAAATGAAAGCATATTATAAATTTTATCTTATAAAGGTGGCATAGTGCTTAAGATTGGGCTGCTAGGCATCAGGTCAAGAAATCATCAACTTCTCTAAGGGAGAAAGATGGGGCTGTCTCTGCTCCTCAAGAAACCCACAGGGGCAGTCCTACCCTACAAATTGGCAATAACTCAATGAAAATGAGTATCTATAGTCATAAAGCATATATATGTGGTGGTAGTTATATAATTGTCAATTTGGGGGGTCATCACTGCCCTCTGGTGGGAGTGGGAGGCCCAGCCATGCTCCTGGAGAGCTGCTGCTGGATTTGAACTGCCAAGCCAGTCCCACACTCAACCACTACGCCACCGGGGCTCAGCCTATAATTGTCAATTTAAAGATCAAACACGTAGGGGTGAGTCTAGCTTGCCAATCAGATCATAGCCAAGGAGTCCTCTGTGTGGGCATGGCCTTCTCCTGAGAATTCTGGGAAATCCTGATTTTCCCCCTTGGAAGTGGGAGACATGTTCTCTCCTTCACTCCCTGTGAGACATCCCTGAGAAGCCACATGGACCTACGCTGATGCATCCAGAACCTTAGACTTGGAGAAGCCATGTGGAGATCCCTGTCAGCAATGAAATGCTTACAATGACACTGGATTTACAAGAATTCCCGCTTGCTGGTCTGTGATCTTCTACATTCAGCATCATTGCATGTGTTTTGTGAGTCTGAAAAGGACTTTATAGCTTGCTGTCAGACATATGGGCTAATATTGATCTTGTGGACTTGATCTGGACTGGGCTGGGATGTTTTCTCAATATGCGATTATTCTTGTATATACCTCTCCCTTATATACATGAGTGTCTCCATGAATTTGTCTCTTTAGTCTATCCAGACTAACACATTACTGCATGTATGCATGTATATTTATGTGTGTCTATACAAGGGGGCTTCAAAAAGTTCATGAGAAATTTCCATTATCTTTTCACCCCATTTTTCCATGAACTTTTTGAGGCCCTGCTGTCTGTGTTGCTGTGTGCTGCCCAGAGTGTGGTCCTCGTCACTTTGTAGGACAGAGAAGAAGTTCCCCGTGGGGTTTTCTCACTTCAAAGCTCTGTGGAACCTGATCCTCATCACCTTCCTGGAGTAGCACGGGGTGGAGCTGCACTGTCCGTCTGGCAGTTGGCAGCCCAGCGTATAACCACTACACCACTACGGCTCTTCTGACTCCTCCTAAAGTCTAAAAGTTCTTTGCTGTCAAGTCACTTTCAACTCCGAGCCACCCCACAGCACAGAGTAGAGTGCCACAGAAGGTTTCCAGAAGCTGATAGGTTGGAGCCATGGGCCTGCAGGTTAGGAGCCGATGCTTAACCACTGTGCCACCAGGCTCTTCATGTGTAACTGCGTATAAAACCATGACTATATTAAGAGAAATTCAAAAAGAAGATTTTTTAAAATGATATTTCCAGGTCTTGTCCTACCAGGATAGGAAGATGAATGTAGCCAATGCCTGGGTTCTCATATCTGTCTCCTAGACTAGAAGGTTGGTGAGAAGTCTTTGGATAAGAGGCCCTCCTGGGAGCCTCCTCTTAGGTAGCCTGCCCATTCATGTGGCGGTCATGTACTTGATGTCAATTTCATGAATGGAATGTAGGGGTGGAGTCTAGCCTGTCAATCTGGAGATAGCCAATGAGGCCTCTGCATAGGCATGGCTTTCTCCTGAGAATTCTGGGAAGTCTCGCAGTATTTCCCTCGTAGAGATGAGATACCATCTTCCCAGTTGTTGGGAGTCGCTCTACTGACAAGACATGATGGCAGCGTCCAAGGAACCGGAAGAGCCGGAGGAGAAGCCACACGGCCTTACCCAGATGGAACCAGACCTCTGAAGTCAGAAAAGCCACAGACAGACCCCTGCCAGTGCTGAGATGTTTCTATCACAAATGGATATTGCTGATGAACCCTGAGTCCTGGAAACGAGGACCCATGAGGTGATCCCTACCATGAAGTGGGACTCTGCACCCACGGGCCTGTGACTTCATGAGTCAGAAGGAGACTTTATAGACTGGTATTGACATATGGGCTAATATCGGACTTATGACTTTGAACTGGACTGGGTTGGGATGCTTTCTCAATGCTCCATTCCTCTTGTATTTAAACTTTTCCCATATATCCATATTCGTGTTTATGAATTTGTTTCTCTAGTCTACCCAGATTAACACAATCAGTAACTGGCCCCCCTGTAGTTAGCAAGCCTCCCCACTGACAGAATGTCTCTGATTTCTCACTTGGTCCATTGGCTAAGTTTCTACTTGCAGTCGTGGAGTATGTCAGCTCTTCTTTGTGTCAATAAGAGATGATATGATGTCAAATTAGATGAAACTTAGAACAGATGCTTTGTTATTGGCTTAAGACCCATCCAACACCTTCCCTTTACTTTGACTCAACAACAACACCCAGACTCCTCACAGTCCCAAAGCTGGTTCTACTCCAGCTGGGAAATGTACTGGCGAGTCCCTGAACCCAGAATTCTGTGTGCTGGTGTGTGCTGAAAGCTGCCATTCACACCACGGTCTTTTCTTGTCTGGTGGTAAGTACACTCAGTCTAAATTCAGGTCCATGCCTTCTTCGGCAACACAGAACCTTAAAAACTCAACAGCTTGTTCCTCCACCCCACCCCCTACTGACTTGTTCAAGCTTCCCTTCTTCAGAAGGAGCCAGAGGGCAAGACTCCTCTCCAGGGAGAAGAGGTTGACTTCATAGCATGTTTCAGAGAAGAAAGGAAAAGAGAGAGGGACACATGGGCACCTAAGACAGAGTGCATCAGGACTGGTAAATAGCTTTAGCAAATAACCCGAATAGAAATGGATTCTTATTTTAACTGCATTTTCTCAGGCACCAGGGAAATGGAGGTTTGGCTTTTTTCTCCACCTCTTTTCCCATCTATAAAAGCGCCCACTCTTTTACTAACCAGTCCTGGGAACAGAAATATTCTCAAATGTAATACATTTTTCACAAAGGATAAATTTAACTGTTGGTCCATTTCCTTGAGTACTTATTATTTGTAGAAGGCTCAGAAAGTGCAGGGCTAGAGGTGAGCCATGGATACTCATTCCCCTCCTCCCACTATTGCTACCCCATTCATTGCTGAAGACACACTTGCTGGCAAAGCCATTACTCCCTGGAAAAACATCTGATCCCACTGACTGGTCCCTGAGGGCCTCTACTCTGTCCTGCTCTTCCACCTGACCCACCCACCCCACCATCTGACCTTATTGCTCCTGAGTCTGTGAGATAGAGTGACCGTCCAGTTCACTATGAGCTTTGGCAAACTTATGTACAACAAACCAACTGCCTGCTCCGGATCCTGCTCTCTTTCTGCAAGTCCCTCCTGTCACCACAGTTCACTGCTAAGCTCCGGGAAGTCTTCGATGTGTCTTCCCAGGTTAATTTCAACTACTCAGAGACTTCTAAGTGCCCATGCAGCAGCCTGAGGGTCACCTAGAGTCTACACAGTTATTAGAAATTTATGAGTTTAGCTCTTCCACTGGCCCCAGGGCAAGAGCTTCATCCCTTCTCAGTGGCCTCAGTGAATAGCTGACTGTCTAACCCCACTCAAGTCAACATCAATGTTGTGATTACGGAATTCTGGCAAGAACCCACAAGAGTGAATGCTTACTAGTCACAGAGCCAAAGAGTTTAGATGAAATCTTCCTCAGAAACCTACATGTCAGCTGATCTCACATAAGTCATACCTCCTTGGGCTTCTGCTTACTAACACATAAACAAAATGCATTGTACTAAAACATGCTGAGGTTGATGCTAAATCAAAGTGACCATAGATTTGAAAACTAGTGGGATGTGCTACCTTAACTTGTTCATACACATTGTAGGTAAGGGTGGGGGATAGGGGAGTTTGAAGTGGCTGGAAGCCGTTCTTGTGTTTAAAGTTTACACTAGAAATCATTAGTGCTGCAATGGCAATTGACTTGGCAACATATTCTAGAGGATATCTTGTGTGTTAGTCCGGGGAGACTAGAGGAACAAATTTCATAGACAAGCATATAGATAAAGGGGAATACGGGACTGTGGCCCACTGGGATGGAGGTTCAATTCCAGCAGTGGGGCTGGGCCTCCTACTCCCACTGCCAGAGAGCAGTAAAGTGTGTGTGTGTGGGGGGGGGGATGGTTTATGTACAAAAGGAATGGAACATTGAGAAAGCATCCCAACCCAGTCCAGTACAAAGTCACGAGTCTGATATTAGCTCACATGTCCAATACCAGCCCATAATGTCTCCTTCTGACTCACGAAGTCACAGTTCAGTGGGTGCAGAATCCCGGCGCTGGCAGGGGTCTCCCCATGGCTCCTTGCTTCCAGGGCTCAGGGTCCATCAACAGCATCCAGTGGTGGCAGAAGAAACTCATCGCTGACAAGGGTCTCCACGTGGCCTCTCCAGCTTCAGAGGTCTGGCTCCACCAGGGCAAAGCCATGTGGCTTCTCTGGATCCTCAGACTCTGCCATCTTATCTTGTCCATGATTAATCGTCTCTGAGACTAACTCCCAACAATTTGGAGATAGCTTCTCATCTTCGCAAGGGAAATATCGTGACATTTCCTAGACGTATCGGGAGAAAGTCATGGCCACACATAGGCCTCATTAGCTACTCAATGGCTATCTCCAGATTAACAGGCTAGACTCCACCCCTACATTTCAATCATAAAATTAACATATGCACATGACCGCCACATCTTGCATAAATTCACTGATCCTAAACAGTCTTTCAAACAGAATAATAAGAATAACAGGAAAGTTTTGTGTTAGGGGGACATCTTTTCACCACATCTATTCAATCTGATGAACAAATCATATGAGAAGCTGGACTATATGAAGAATACAACATTAGGATCGAGCAAGACTCTTTAACAACGTGCTCTATGCAGGTCATGTGACCTTGTTTTCTGGAAGGAGCGAGGACTTGAAGCATTAATGAGTGATGGTCAAAAACTATAGTCTTCAGTAAGAATTGCACCTCAGTGTAACAGCTCCAACTCAAATCCTCATAACTGGATCAATAAACAACACTATTATAAGCCAAGGAAAAATTACAAGGTCTGGAATTTCATTGTACTTGGGTCCACAATCAATGTGCATGGAAGCAGCCATCAAGAAATCAGATGACTTGCTGCATTGGGAAAATCCAACGCAAAGGCCTCGCTGAAGTATTACAAGGCAAAGATGTCATTTTGAGGACTAAGCTGTGCTTGACCCCAGCTGTGATCTTTGATCTTTTCAATAACCTCAAACACATGAGAAAACTGGACCATGAATAGGGAAGACTGAAGACAAGTCAAGGCCTTTGAATGATGGTGCTGGTGAGGAACATGGATGACACCATGGACTACCAGAAGAACAAATCAATCTGTTCTGGTAGAAGGACAGCCAGAATGCTCCTTACAGCATGCATGGCGAGGCTTTGCCTCACATGCTTGGGATATCATCTCAGCAGGGACCAACCAGCCCCCAGTCCCCAGAACAACAACAGAAAATCCATCTCAACCTTCAATGAGATGGATTTCTATTGTGGCTTCTACCCTGCGCGCCAGCGGGCCACGAGTTCTGAGTATGGCACAGGACCAGGTCGTGGTCCATTCTGCTGCATGTAAGCTCTCTACGTACCAAACCCAATTCCATAGCATCTGTAGCAAAAGTCACCCAAGAATGCTTAAAATTCCATTAATCATTTAGTATTCCTGAACCAAGTGTAAGGACTTAAACAAACAAACGAAAACACCAAAGTCACTGCTCTTGAGTCAATTCCAACTCAAGGACTCACATAGCACCACCTCTGAATTCTTCTCTTCTCACTGGACCAGGACCCTGTTGATAAAGGGACTATGTATCGTAATGAGACATTATTCCCAGATATGAATCCCTTCATACACATTTCCCCCAAACTTAGGCGCCCAACCCCTTTATACTCATTACTATATATCTTCTGAGTCCTCTATCGTTGGGGCACAAAAAGGGTCATCCCAGAGGATTCGGAGTACAACGGACTGAGCACTTCATTTGAGGTGAAGTTCTAAAGCCAGTGGATGTCTGCAATCTGCCTACATCACTATCTTTTTCTTCTTCCAAATAATCGGTAACCAAGAGCTCAAAACTCATGGCATTACATTTTAACCACTGGAGAGACCACAGTAATAACAGTATTCCCTTCCTAGATTGGAAAGATTTCCCACAAGATTATCCATCACCTTACTCCTATTTGAGTAGGAAGATTTGGATAATTTGGAAATGTGTGTCATCAATTCATGCGGGGTACTGGAGAAGCTATGTGCATGTCTCTGTGAGATGAGTGAAGCTAAAAGGCGGGAGCATCTGAATCCAGCCAGGTAGTATGCAGTACAGTCAGCAAAGCAGGTTGGGGAGTGCTAGCCTTAGAAAGGCCTGATTGTAAGGTTGGTCCTGGCTGGTGTCTGAGTACTAGGATTTCAAGAGGGTTCCTACCTCACCCAAACTGTACAAGCCACATGGCTTTTGTTGAACACCTTCTTCCTTCTGAGAAGCTGGAATTTTTAGATAGGTTAGGCACTGACCTGACCAGGCCTTGATTAAAAACAACCAAACATGGACATCAAGTTTATCATAATTTCCCTAGTAGCACACATTTCCCATGCATGATAAAAATGTTTTGCTACAGTAACTAAGCCCATCATGTGTGACACCTTGAAGGGTGGGGGACTCATGGATTTACGTGGACTTCACTCCAACTACTTGTTCCATTTGCTAATTTGTCTCTGCATCTTTTCCAATAATAATCAGTATGGCTAAATGCTGAATTCTAGCAAATGTTCTTGTAGAAAATCATTGAGCCTGGGGATGGCCTTGGGGACCCCCTATATGGAAAGTTATGAAAAGTTCACGAGTGTGGCCCAAGTTACAAAAGGCTATGGGCTTATAAGAGGCTATACAGTAATGGAACCTCTAAGGAATGTCATTTTGAAATAAAGACAATGGAATGTGGACTTGTGGTGACTGGTACACTACGGAGGACGCTGCACGAAACGTTCCAGTGAAGAGAAGGAAATTAAACCTGTACAATCCTTTGTCAACATTGACTTCTCTGTCTTGGATTTGAGACTTTGTTTTGCCTACTTCCAATATACTGACAGATGCTATGAATTCACCAGACTTTTCTAAAATTCTTTGCAATTCAATCTCCTGGGGGGTGCCATTGCCCCAGCACCCAGAAAAACCACAGCTTCTAATTTGAGGAGAAATACCTCTGCTGTTGGTAACCTCACACCAACCCAAGTGCCACTGAGTATAGTCACAGTGAAACTGGTACTGCAGGCCTGGCAAAATCAGTGGTTGACAATTTCAAGTTAAATTAAAGAAACACTAAGTAGATCCCAGCAAATGCCCTTTCTCTTTTCTCTTCCCTTTATAGTCTTCAAAATTAAGAGACTTATTAGGCAATGTGAGAATTTGTTCTACATTAAATTGAATTCATTTTCAGAACACAACAATGACTATTCATAATCAGGGACCAAGTGATTCCTTATGCTGATACACTACCTTTTTCACTTACATAGCCATTTCTTAACATCATGCATTTGATCCTCATACTCCACCAGTGAGATTGGGGTGACTTTTCTCACTTACCTTCTGTGAAATATAGTTTGTGGAAGGCAAGCAGGGATGCTCAGGAAGATTTATTGGTTGACTGATGAATAAAGACTCTAGAAAAGTTACTACTTTATAACAATTGATACATTTCTAAATCCTGTCAGTGGATGAACAAGTTAAAAATCAATTCAGGCATTCAGAATATTATTATGATCACAAATTAAGTCATCTCTATGGACTCTATAGCAGGAAATATATTTTTAATGAGGAAATTGAAGCTAATATATAACAGCTGTTCTATTACCTAGTAACTGAGCATTCAGGCAGATTAAACTATTAATGAAAAATATAGCAACTCAGAAACTTAACCTTTAAACACTCTCTCATTCTTTTCTCTTTTATATACGGTCTTGAGGTGGGTAGTAAAACCCACACACGCATACCCACATTTCGTTGTCTTTGGCAGTTTCTATTGATCATTGTCTCTGTGACTCATTAGCTCAGCATGCTATAGCCTCCCTTCAAAACTGAGAAAAGGAGAGAATGGCAAATTCATAGGGTCGAGGACAAGATTAACTTAAGTATCAGAAAAGTACCAAAATCAGGCCCTGGCTTGTGACTTTTCAATAATGACAACTACTGTCTGAACCACGAAGATTTAATAAGTAAATATTTATTACTCTAATATCGAAAGTAGACATTCATAGTACATGCCCAGGTAGAGCCTCTAAGTTGTTTTGGGTAGGTGCCAACAAGTTGGTTCCAACTGAGACCTCCTACATACAACAGAACAAAACTCAACCTGGTCCCGTGCCATCTTCACAAGTGGGATGGTTGAGCCCATTGTTGCAGTCACTATGTCAATTCGTCCCCTTGAGGGCCTTCTTTTTTGTTGTCTCTCCATTTTACCTTCTCCAGGGAGGGGTCAGCCTCACCTGACAACACATGTCCAAAGTATGTGAGATAAAGTCTCACCATCCTTGCCTCTAAGGAATATTCTGGCTGTACTTCCAAGACAAATCTGGTTTTGTTTTTTTTTTAGTCCCTGATGCTTTTAATTCTCTTCGCCAGTGTCACAGTACAAATGCATTGATTTTTCTTTAGTTTTCTTTATTCAATGTCTAACATTCACACGCATGTGAGATGAATGAAAATACCACGGCTTGGGTAGGATGCACCCTAGTCCTCAAACTAAGACACTTGCTTTTCAATACTTGAAAGGGGTCTTGTGCAGCAGACTTACCTAATGTAGCACAGCCCCTGCTGCTTCCAGGAGCATAGAGTGTGGATCTGAGCAAGAGGAAATTCTTGACAACTTCAATCTTTTCCCCTTTACTATGATGTTACCCACTGGCCCATTTGAAAGGATCTTATGTATATAAAGTCATAATCCATACTGAAGACTGCCATTCTGGATCTTCATCAGCAAGTGCTCAAGTCCTCCTGACTTTAGCCACCAAGGTTGTGTCATCTGCATATCTCAGGACGTTGATCAGCTTTCCTCCAATCCTGACGCTGAGTTCTTTGTCATAAAATCCAGATTTCCTGATGATTTGTTCAGCATACTGGCTGAATAAGTATGGAGAGGATGCTTCCTTGTCACACACCTTTCCTGATTTTAAACCATGCAGTATGACCTCATTTGGTTCACGCATCTGCCCCTTGGTCCATGTCCAGGTTCTTAATGAACACAATGAAATGTTCTGGAATTCCCATTCTTCTCAAGGCTATCCATAGTTTGATATGATCCACACAGTTGAATGCATTGGCAAAGTCAATAAAACACAAGTAAACATCTTTCTGGTACTCTCTGCTTTCAGTCAAAATCCATCTCATATCAGCAACAATCATATTAGCAACAATATCCCTTGTTCTTCTGAATCCAGTCTGAACCTCTGGTAGATTCCTGTCATTGTACTGCTACAGTACAATGGATCATTATCAGAAAAACTTTACTTACATGGAGTATAAGTTATATTGTTGTATAATTTGCACATTCTGTTGGACCACCTTTCTTTGGAATGGGTATGAACCTTTTGGCAGAGTGATTCTGTGTATCCCTTCCATCTTCCAGCTTTTTGCTCATAGAATCTTTCAGAATGGCAATTTGAGGCTTGAATTCTTTTCTTGAGCCCCTTCAGTTTAGGGTTTGCTGAACATGGTCTTCCTCCAGGTTGCCAGTTAGAAAATAAGTCCTACCCGAATCCAGACTTTCTGGAACCATCGAGACAAGAAAATCTCTAACACTATCACCCAGAAGAAATATTTAAACCTTAAATTAAAATTACCTTTTGTGTTCCTCTTTGAATCAAATAATAGATTAGTCAACTTAGAAAAAAATGCTTGTGTTAAGCATTTTATTCTTTGTTTGTTTGTTTTGTTTTTTTGGGGGCATCACTGCCCTCTGGTGGTTGTGGGAGCTACCTAGCGATGCTTCTGAGAGCTGCTGCTGGATTTGAACCGCCAAGTCCATGGGCCGCAGTCCCGCACTCAACCACTTACGCCACTGGGCTCAGTCACAGCATTTTGTTCTTTTAAAATTCTTTTTTATTGTGAATTAGGTGGAGCTTTGTAGATCGAGTTCATCTTTCTCAATTCAAATTCTCTTAAGAATCTATCAGTCCTCCTGTCAGCTTGTCCTGATTTTTCTTTATTCCTATTTCCCTGTTGTTGGGGTGCTATCTCCTCCCTTATCAAGTGGAAGGGGCCTGGTGGTGTAGTAGTTACACATGGAGCTGTTCATTAGAAGATCAGTCCTTGGGAAGCAGTGGCTGCTCCATGGGAGAGAGAGGAGGTGTTCTTCTACTCCAATAAAAAGTGACAGTCTCAGAAAGCCACGTGGGCAGTTCTACCCTATCCTCTAGGGTTGCCATGAGTGAAAATTAACTCACTGGCAATGAATTTGTTTCCTGGTTGACACCTGTCTACCTTCTCTCCTATTCCTTCCCGTCCCTTCCGTCTCTTCCCTTCTCTGGTAACCATTGAAGTCTGCCTCCATTGAAACACTATGCTCCTTCAATGAATTAGCTGCATGTGATCAAATTGAATTTGAAGGGCAGATGGGGCTGAGCCCCAGTGGCGTAAGTGGTTGAGTGCGGGACTGCGGCCCCCGCGCTTGCCGGTTCAAATCCAGGGCGGCTCTCAGGTGCAGCACTGGGTAGTGCCCATGACCACCAGAGGCAGTGATGCCCCCCCGCCCCCCCCAAAAAAAAAGATAGGGCAGATGAACATCTTCAGGAAGCAGTGAGCTTGTGTTAACAAGAGGGACAGAGTTTGGGAAAGGTTATCAAGAAAGGTGGCATAACTTGAAGAAACTAGGCAATGTCACTGAATGTCGCATGCATAAAGTGTTGAAGTGCTGTATGCATGTTTTGTCATGCATGCTTTAAACAAAAACTTTACAAAAGAGAATTCCTGTCCAAGGATTTCTAAGTCATCCCAACTGGCCCAGATCCTTCTCTAAGCCATCTAGTCTTCTTTACAATCCAATGTCTAACGGGCTTATGCTTGGGGCAGCTGAGGGCTTCCATGGCATGGATTGCATCTATGCTAATCAATGCCCTACAACTCCTGCCTTCTTGGACTGGTTACCTACTTCAATCATCTCAAACCCGACTTAAAGATCTATAAACAGAAAAACAAATAATGTTGATATGATATGAGCCATTAGAATTTGGAGCTGAAGTTATTATGCAGCCATAGCTAATGTGTTAGTCTGGGTAGACGAGAGAAACAAAATTCATGAACATGGACATGCATATAAGGGAGAGGTCTATATACAAGAGCAATTGAACATTGAGAAGACATCCCATCCCACTCCAGTCCAAGGTCAAAAGTCCGATATTAGTCCATATGTCCGATACTAATCTATAAGTCCTTTACAGACTCATGAAGCACATGCCATGACACCAGGACAACCACAGACCAGTGGGTGCAGAGTCTTGTGTATCCAGTGGTGGTAGAAGCGTCTCAGCGCTGGCGGGGTCTCTTCATGGCTCCTCCAGTTTCCAGAGCTCTGATTCTATCAGCATGCTTCCATGTGTCTTGTTAGTAGAGCGTCTCCAAGGGACTGAGTCATGAGTCTCTCACCTCCAAGGGAGAAAAACAGCTAGATTTCCCAGAATTCTCAGGAGAAAACCATGCCCACACAGAGATCTCATCGGTTATCTCGAGATTGACAGGCTAGACTTCACCCCTGTAATCTTAATCCTCAAATTGATTAGGTGACTGCCACAGCTAACTACAAGAATGGAGAAAATATTTTAAAACTGATTGTGGTGATGGTTGTACAACTCATTTTGATGCAATTGAACTACAGAATTGTGTGATAGGTGAATTACATGTTTCAGAAACAGGTGATCAACCTGTCATTCAATAAGCAATGCCTAAGTTAATATTACCAATAACTGCAGAAAAGGGAAACTATAAGGGGAAATACATGAGACAAACAGAAGGGAAGAGAAAAGGTGCATTAGCATCCCCACCACCACCACCACCCTGCCACCATTCCCTGCTAACCCACAGAAGGTGGGCACAGACGCAGTTTGGGGACTGGCACAGGGCGCTATGTACTCACATTGGTGTTACACATCTTGTACTGCCTGTAGGCCCCGATGCAGGAGATTGCCGTGGAGCGAGCAGCCTGGGAGAAGATCTGGCTGGCCCTGCGGGATCCCACACCTTGATTGCTGTTTGTTTCCGAGCCATGGAAGAGACTCGGGGCTGCAGGGAAGCCTTGGTCATTTGTCAAAGGCAGCTGGTAGATAGAGGCCTCTGCGGTTTGCAGTCCAGAGAGAGGGCCATTGTCACTTTGGTAAAGAGAGCCATGTTGGAGAGCCTGGCTGGCTGGTGAACTGTAGCCACGTCTAGAACCAGATGCTCCCCGAGACCTGGAATGGCGGGGCGAGGGCCTCTGTCTCCGAAGCCTCTGTGGCAGATGTCCAGTGTCTGTCTGCAGCGGTAAGATGTACGGGGCCTTGCCATACCCATACTTGCCAGGGCCAATGGGACCTCGGGTCCTGCTCCTAAAGAGAAGGAAAGGAGAAGGAAAGAGTCACAGGCCTTCTCACGGAACCCAGAAGCACTGGCCCTGGACAAGGGGATTGAGTAGGAATGGAAGCTTGAGAGAGAGCTTGTGCTGCCAGAGGGAGTTATAAGAAGGAAATTCCGGGGCTGAGCCCCGGTGGTGTAGTGGTTGAGTGTGGGACTTCAGCCCACTGGCTTGGTGGTTCAAATCCAGCAGCAGCTCTCCAGAAGCAAGGCTGGGCCTCCCACTCCCACCAGGGCAGTGATCCTCCCCCCCCCCCAAAAAAAAGAAGGGAATTCCAGTAGAGGGGAGCATCAAGACCAAGATCCAGCGCTGGAAAGTGGGGTGACGGTGGGCATCAACACTGGGTGAACAAAAGAGGATGGGAGAGTTGAGAAAGGTTAAAAAAACAAGCAGCCGTCAGTGTGATCTGAGGAGGTTTCAGTCGTTGGTCGAAGGGATGGAAAGTCCAGGTTCCAGTACTCTGTGGAAGGACTGAAGTAAGTCATCTAACTCTGACTGATTTGTGAAATGACCAAACTGGATGAGATGACTGCCAAGGTCGCCCCAGCTCTCACAGTATATGCTTCCATAATAATTAATCCTACACTGATGGAAAATTGGAAATGTGCCCGGGGGTTTCTACAGGATGACCCCATTAAAATAAGCGCATTAAAATAGCAATCAAGGTGAAACCCTGATTTCTGCCCGTGCGAGGAAATTCTTTCTTCACTCTACATAACCACTGAGAATAAATTTTAACAGACCACAAAGTAATTATTAACATCTTTATCTCTAATTGCACCTTCGGTCTTAGCTGATAGGATTGGGAATTAAACACGGTGCAGTGCTTATTTTGCCTTTAGGCATTTCTCAATTAATTTTGGCAACACTCAGAACTCCATTAATAATCAGGGATCCAACATGCTGCTTTAAGAGATGCAATTAAGAAGTTAGCCATATATATATATATGTACATGTATATATATACATATAAAACTTGGATGTAATTTGCCTTTTTCCCTTCTTGTGGCAGGCCAGGTAAAATGAATGACATCATGCAAAACAGAAGGAAAGAATGTGTGTGTGTGTGTGTGTGTGCGTGTGTTGACGTGAACACCTACCAAAAATTCTAACCTCACAGTAAGTGCTGAGTGAAGACCCCATCTGAAGGAAACAGAGAAATGAAGATATTCAACAGTGCTTTTCAAACTTGAATGGATGCTCTCAAACCATTTGGGGATCTGGTTAAAATGCATATGTGGATCCATGAGGTCTGGGGCAAGCGTAGAGATGCTGCATTCACAAGTTCCCAGATGATGCTTGTTTTGTCGGTCCATAGACCAACCATTCTGAAGAACAGTCATATTATAAAATGGAAGCTAAAAAAAAAGATAAATATTCTGTGCAACAAAAAATAGTGATTTCTTTTTGTTTGTTTGTTTGTTTGTTTTTTGGGGGGTGGGCATCACTGCTCTCTGGTGGTGGGAGTAGGAGGCCCAGCCCTACTGCTGGAATTGAACCTCCATCCCAGTGGGCCACAGTCCCGCGCACAACCACTATGCCACCGAGGCTCAGCCCAGTGATTTCTTTTTTAGGAGATATAATTTTAAAAAGAAATCCTCAGTGTGGCATATACAAGAAGTGTTCTAAATATTCACAGAAAATATGAATTATGAAAAATGCACCAATTTCAAAGCTTCTTTGCAATAACAAAATGAACTCAAACTAATTTACTGTAGTATGGCTCAAGATTTCATTTGAGGCACTACTAAGGCCAGGGCATCAGCTTGAAAGCAATCCCTACCAGAGCAACAAGAACAAGAACAAACACTAAATTGGTCATGAGTCTTGGGTGACAAAACAGTGAAATCATTGGTGCTTTGCAGAAAGCTTACGGGGATAATCCCAGAGAGAAATGAACAGTTTTCACGTGGATAACTTGCTTTAAGAAGGGGCAATAGGATACTAAAGAAGAAGCCTGAAGAGGCAGACAATCTACATCATTTTGCAAGTAGATAATTAACTTGGTTGAGGTTCTAATTGAAGAGCACCAATGATTAACAGCAGGAACTTCCATCAATGCCACAGTCATCTCATGGAGATTTGACAGATGAAGGGACTTCAACAAATTCATGGACAATGTATAAATGGACAATGTGTATTATGGAAACACTCTGTGTGGATCTCAAAAATTATTTTGCACCCAAAGGAAAGCCATACTGTTGTTATGACATGCCTGAATAGGATCTAGTTTGAGGCAGGGGCAGGATCTCACCATTATCAAGAAAGAAGAGCTGGACTGCAAACCACGGGCTTGGTGGTTCAAATCCAGCGGTTGCTCTCAGGAGCAGCACTGGGTAGCGCCCAAGACCACCAGAGGCAGTGATGCCCAAAAACAAAATAAAAAAAGAGAAAGAAGAGCCATGAGTGGAGTTCTTTGGACCACTGATGTCCTTGTGCACTGAACCTCTTTGATCCAGAGACAAAAGCTGAGATATCAGAGAGGTGACAAGACATGACAGCAGCAGAACCACACACCAAAGCACAAGACAGAGTCGTAGGTTTTCTGACCACTGAGCTCATAAAGTTGAGTGCCATTATTTGCAGAGTCGGGTGCCTCCAGGCACTTAATTACAGACCTGTTTGCTGACCCATGAAGGCAGAGCTCATTACCTTCTAACTGAGGTTTATGGTGGAGTGCACTGATGCTAAAGAGCTCTGTAAAACATTCCTTGAGGAGGTCAGAGGCCAAGGGGAAAAGTGACTGGGAGACTTGCCTAGAGGCATGGTGGAGAAGTGGCTGTCTTAACTTGATATGTGTCCAGAACATTTCCGATCCTAAATGGTAACATTATAACTTCCCTAGTAAATCCACAATTGTGAATATGGTTACGTGTGGCCATTGCAATGAATTTCCAAACCCAGGTGAACAGACTGTCATGGGAGGGACTGTCATTGTCAGAATTTGTAGGGAAGGTTGGAAGGTGGAGGTATGTCTCCCCTCCTTTACGTAGAACTCGGGGACTCAGTTGCAGACTGATGGGGAGTTTGATTCATATGTAGTCAGATGAGGTCAGATACCACCTCTGCATAATTTGTCACAATTGCTTAAGAAGGTGTCTTGACCTTAATAGAGCTTATGTGGAGAAATAAAGTTTAAATATTTTAAAAATATTTATCTTTTAATCCCATTTTCCCACAAAGTTTCTCCAGTCCACTTGTATAAAAGACACACCCAAACTGGGACTGGGGATAGCACTGCTATTCAGAGAGTTGGGATATTATGGAGGGGGCTTGATTTTATCCGTGCAGAGCCCAAGAGCCAGACTGAACATGGTTGATAATCTGTATAAGCAAGTCTTCAAAGAGCTTCCATCACCTTTGGGGTGGGGATGGGGGGTGGTCACTCTTAAAAAGGGGACTTTAAAAGGTTCATGTAAAAATGGAATTGAGAGATAATGAAATTCTTCCATGAACTGTTCGAGGCCCCCAGTCCCACTCATATTCCCATTGCCTTGTGTGAGGCTTTGCCATAATGAAAGAAGCAGTCAAATCACATTGAAACAGCAAGCTCCCTGGGATGATGGGCAGTTCCCAGAGTAAGGGCCAGTTACTTAGGAGCCATTAATCAGCAGGTTTAGGAGCAAGGACATCAGTCAGGGTGTGACGATGAGAGATGCTGATTCCTGAGAACTTGGAATACTTGGGCAAGTGGCAGATTCAATCCCAGGAACCCCTGTGTTTCAAAGGGACTACTCGTGATGGTTTGGAATCCATCTGACCATCTGCCGGGACCTACATGGAAGTGAAGAGACCCTCCAGGAGTGTAGTAGCTTCTGCACTGGGCTGTAAACTGCAAAGTCAACAGTTTGAAGCCATCAGCTGCTCCCACAGAGAAAGATGAGGCGTTCTGCTTCTGTAAAGATTCACAGCCTTGGAAGCCTACAGGGGAATTCTACTCTGTCCTATAAAGTAGCTATGAGTAAAACTGGACTTGATGGCAGAGTTTGACTGGGGCGATCCAGAACTGGCCCGAGATGTGATGTGGCTAAAAGAGCAGAGGATGAGTGGCTTCAGAGAGCCTGGCAGTTAGTTACCTCTTACACAAAAGCACACGGTGAGGGCCAGGAGAGGAGGGAGGCTGTTTAGTTAGTTGACTCCCTTCGTTGGGCCTCCATAACTCTCCATAACCCATCTCCGACCGTTCAGAGGGACTGAGCTTCAGGTTCCTCAGAATCATCGTTCTGTCCAAATTCTGAAAGCTGGACCTCGAGAAAGCAAATGGGAAAACCATGCTTTCGAGACAGAAAAACGACGTTTCACACTGTCATGTTGCTCTCTGAAGTCCAGTTTTCTAGGCTTGAATTCCAGGTCTGCCACTTTGTCATGCTGAACCTTTGGGTAAGTTATGCTATCTCTATGGGCCCTCAATTGAGGCAAACGAATCCAGATTTAGGTGGTGAAAGTGAGGCGTCTGAGGGGCAGCACTGAAGAAGCATCTTAAGGCCCGTGTTGTGCAGTGCTGGTGGAAACCTGCAAACAAGTGAGTGTCCCATTAACCTTTCACTCTATGCGTCTTATTTCTCTCACTCGTCTCTTGGCATGGTATTCATTGATAAGTAAGGAGGATTCTATTACCTTCCCTATACTTCTCGCAAGGATTAAGTAAATTAATAGGAGCAAAGAACTTCACAGGGGCAAGCACGGGGTGTATTTTATACAAGTGCTGGCTTTTAAAAAGAAAGTTTACTAGCTCTACAAACTTTAGTAGATGGTGTGTCCTCAGCTGTCTAATGTGTAAAATGAGAGTATGACCACTTCACACCCATTAGAGGGGCTGTCCTAAGAGGTGGATAATACAGTGTGGGTGAGGATATGGAGGAACGCGAGAACTCCTGCTTTGCGCATGAGACTAAAAGGGTGGCGCTCGTTGGAAAAGAGAACGGCAGTTCCTCAAAAGCTTCCTTGCGGAGTTGTTACCGGATCCAGCAAAAGACTCCTAGGGACAGGCCCAAGGTAACCGAGAGACAAACACAGCAAGCTTGTCCAGGGGTTTCTAGGTGCCAAAAAAGTGGAAACAGCTCAAACGCCTGCCAGTGATTACATCAATAAAACATGGTATGTGTGTGTATATAGATATGATGGATATAAATAGGAGTGAAGTATTGATAGCTACTACAGCGTGGTTGAACCTTCAAAACAGTACGCTAAATTAAGGAAGCCACGCCCAAAGTGCACATTCCATCTCTATCAAATTGAGGCGGGAAACCTATAGAGATGGAGCGCAGCTGACGGTGAGAAAGGGTGGGAGGACAGAGGAGGGAGGTGATGGGGAGTGATTACGAATAGGTTATGCGCTCTTGTTTAGAAATGGTAAGAATGTTCTGAAATTCAATGGTGGTGATGGCTGCACACCCTTGAAAGCAGATTACAAACCACTGCGCTGTACACTTTAGCATGATCAATTTCATGGTATGTGAGGTAGAGAGTCTTAAAGCTGTTGTGTGTATGTTTCAAGGAAAGCATGGCTTTTTTTTTTTAATGAGTGCCCGAATAATTACTATTCTACCTATTGAGACAGATGTGGTGAAAATCAAGTTGAGCTTCCTCAAGGGGGAAACGCATTTTAAAACCTATTAAAAAGTATTTCATCACGTTTCAACAAGGACCAAATGTCCACTGAGTTCTCTCTCTGAGTCTGATGCATGAAGTTCTTCTCTTTCTTCCCGTTTCCCGTCCTGACAAGCCAAGGGGCCGCGCAGCCTCCCTCCTGCTGAGTGAGCCAACGAGCAGAGCAGGGCAGGAGGCCCTCTGGCTCTGGCTCTAGCTCCACTGCTTGCACTGACTTATTATAAGCAGTTGAGAAAACGTTTCTCTTGATATAATGATGGCTTAAAATAGCATTCTTGGAAAGGGCAATAAGCACACAATTTTTTTTTCTTGAAACAGACTGGCTAGCATCCAGAAGCTCATTATGTACACTGCCCACCTTTCTGATGTTAATCCTGACTAATCTGTGTGTTGTCCACCCACGCTCTTCCCTTTCCGCACAGCACCCACTACCAACATCACCCCTCACCTATCATTGAGAACGCTCGATTGTCTATTTCCTGCCCAGAGCTCATCTCCAGACCACCAAACCTATATACCAAACCTAAGGATTTAAATGCAATTAATCTAGGCATTTTATTAAGAGGCAGTTTCTGATTGAGTTAAGTCAGGGTGGAGCTTCTGATCTTGCATTTGTAAACAAGCTGTCCAGTGGTGCTGTGTTAAGGGTCCTAGGACCACCACTAGAGTGGTGGAGAGATAGACAGATCCAAACAGTACTGTTCTATGAGGTCAGTCCAGACACAGGAGGACCCAAGGTGTCCGAGTTGGACTGTGCTCCACAGGACTTTCAACCGCTGATCCCCTACCTCCCCCGTACCCGTGCATTTGCTTATGTCATCATCTGTATGCGGTCATCTTTATTATTTCTTTTCTTCCAGTGTGAGGGTCTGTTTAGCTGATCTTGTTCTAATAGTTGCAGTTAATTTGTTCAGATGTTTAACGGTTTCTTCCTTTTTTG